>JAUPMG010309732.1:0-12351 GCA_031762675.1 Pachysandra terminalis
GCATTTATCTTGTTTTGCATGGTTAGTGATGATGAGGAAGATATGGACTAAATCAAGCCAACTAAAGCCATAATTGGATCAAGCTTCAAAGATCTAAAGAGGTGATGAGCTAGGCTCAATTCCCAAGCTAATTATACCTTGAAGCCCAAGGAAGAAGGCCACGGAGAAAGCACAAGTGAATCCCAAAAGGTCAAGTCAAAGCTTAGACTAGAAAACACAGCAGATTACACTGTGCGATTGATCGCACAACATTAGGATCGATCGCACCGCCAGTGTGATCGAGTGCACGCTTTAGCATAATTCTGTGTTTGTCTAGTGTTTGGGTCTGTACACGATTAGTTTCCTACTTCTTTTGGATAACTTTTAAATGGAGAATTGTGTATTATAAGACTCCTGATAGGCTGTAGATATTGATGAAAGGAATTCGAGTTTGGATTGAATTAAAATTCGTGAGAATATTCTTTGAGTTTGTGTTTTGTTCTTGTTGTTCTTCGTGTTCTTGCTGTTCTTGCTGGAGCGTATGCTGATCATGGAGATGGCCTTCTACACATCCTTGTTGAAGATCAGTCTGTCCATGAGTAGCTAAACTCCTCGTGGAGTGTTGATGTAAACTCTAACTCTCTTATTTATGGATTAATCTCATGGTTTTAAGGTTTTTAATTCAATTGTTTGATAATTGCATAGTTATGAGGATTGTTTTCAATCGGAATTTAGTGTTTATATTCAAGCCTAATAGAACGATTGGCCATAGTTTTGTTAGGATTGAACCCAAGTGTTCTTATTTTCTGTGATTATAAGAATACTAATTATGCAATCGTGCTCATTGGCATGATGATTAAGACAGATTTGATAGGCAATGCCTAGGGAAGATAGGTTGTACTGCAAATTAGATTAGTTAGTGCAGGTAGACAGTCCGTGCCAACCGAAGATGGGTTATACTTATCCCTTATGATAATGCAATTCATACTAAGAATTTGATAGTTTATGCTTAGAGAAATCGAAGATAGACTATGCTTATTCTTAGCATGATACCTTTTTGGGATATAGTGTGAGCTTGTAGCCACACAAGTCCGTTCAGACATTGAATTAATTCCTAGATTTCATGAGATTACCATATTCAAAGGGTTAGAGGGATCATCAATGCTCTACTCTTTTTCTTATTGATTTAAATCCCTTTAATTTAGTTTGATTTAGTTTTTAGAATTAAATCACAAGATTCATTTGCTTTGTCTAATTAATTTATTTAGAATTAATCTGGTAATTTAACAGTTTAAATCCCATCAGTCATTGAGGTTCGACACTCTCAAAATAGCCCTATCCTACTAGGATTCGTTCTATTGCGAGTGGTTATAATTCACACATCAGAGATCTACCTGGACATGTTGGTATAGACTGGAGAACTTTATACACTTCAGTACCCTGATAATGACATAGTATCAGTTGACATAACATGTAGACTTAACCCTGTGCTATGAGGAATAGTATGGTGTAAGACCATGTATGAGCATGATTACCCTTGCATGACGTTTTATGCACATGAATGAGATTTTTATTGTGTTTGATGATTATGCTCTATAATAAGCATAAGACATAGTGTTGTGGAAAGGCTAATGATGTAAGTCCTTGATACACTTGGTTATATCTGTTCATTTCATTTTATGTATAAGCATGAAAATAGTATTATGTTGTCTGTGGACAAGCATGAGTGTGAGGCATATGTATGATGACTCGTGAATGCTTCTAAGTGTGTTAGACATGGAGATGCAAATCCATGACGTATGATGATTTGAATGGTTGTGCCTTTGTTGGACATCCGGGAAACTTATGATGATATCCAATCGGATTATCCGCGTGTATGGGCGCGTGGATAGTTTCCGACGATGATCGTCATCTGGTTCCTAGTTAATGATGTTGTTTGCATATTGCATTAGTTAAATCTAATTGAATCATAGTGATTAAGCCTTGCATTTGACTTCACGGTCGGGATGACCAAAGTTGACTCAACTTTAGAGTGAGTTGGGATGATGCCTCGAGAGGCAAAGTGGGGTTGAGGACAGAGATGTCCAATAGGCCCAGAGATAGGGTGAGGACCAAAGATCTCCAATAGGCCCAGATGTTTATCTATTTATTGATAAACTGTTGGACGTTATCAACTGATGTGCCATAGGGGATATCTTGGTGAGCCCCGGAATTCGTTCCCACGATAAAAAATAAAGGTGGGGCGTGACTTCCCATGGGTTGTGACTTCCTAAAACTGTTATGTACACACAGAAGCAGCGATGCATCCTTAGTCCGAAAGGGGCCATGGCTCCTAGAGTGAGTTGCACGGTGTTGCCGGATCAAGCGTGAGCATCCAGTGATCATAATGGTAATAATATCATGCACATCATGTGGTTGCGATTGTACTGATATTGTGAAAAAGGGAGACTTGACACTCTTGAGAGTGAGCATGGAGCATACTGCATCATATTAGTATTTAGTTGTTAGTGGACTATTATGCATTATCCCAGTTAGTATGGATGAGAGAACTGCATAGTGTGCTGAATGAAGGGTTATGTTCGATTAAATTGTTAGTTAGCAATATTTAAGGATGTAACTAGTAGACGTTAATGTAGGACTCAGATTACTATTAGAACTGTGTAATGTAGTTAATAAGGTTAGATTCATGACAACACTGTAGATAGTATTACAAAGATAGAATAATGAATGGTGATTAAGTCAGAGACTAATCTGATAAAAGATTAGAACTGTTGAGAGTACTGGTATGGAGTGTTAATCGCTTTTTGGATAAGACTTCATAATAAATAACTATAAGATATTGGCAGTAGAGTTAAGTGTATTCAATAGGCTGAATATATAAATATGAGATATGAATTGATTAATTACAGACAATCTCACATAATAAATTTATGAATTGAATTGTATGAATACATGTAATGAACTATCATCATAATCATAAGCTAATTCACGATAATTAAGAACATAATGACATAAATGTCAAGAACTATTATGTATTATCATAATCCACCTACATGGTATTCCATATTTATTACCGATTTGTGTTTCTGAGTAAATACCCGGTTATTGTGGGTTTACTCGTGACTTTATAGCTTATCCTCATTGATATATATATTTTCAGGTTGCTGCTTACTCTGATTGATAGCTGGTGGGCTTGGGTAGAAGCTTCAGCTTATAAATGATTACTAATGATCTTGGTAAGACATTTAGTATTTAATATTATTTAGATTTGTCTCTTGATTATTCACTTGTTTGCCACCTCCTGTGGAGGGGGTGAGAGTTGCATCACCTGATTCTAGTAGGTGACCCTTGAGGGGTATACCCTGGAATCGGGTCATGACAACAATAATTCTTATTCAAATAAAACCATGTTATTTCATACATAACAATTCATCACTTAGAATCTAAATCATGACATCCAAAACATGTTATATAGCAATTCTATAACAATTATCATATAAATATCATGATAAAATGCATACATAATAATGCAAACGTTGCATCAAGTGTCGTACGTCACGTAAATCATCCAAAAGCATCTCAATATGCTATGGTACACTCATGCCAAATCATCCAATAAATAAGATGATAACACAGTTTCTCACAAACTGTCTACATGAAATTCATCTCTAATGATATGCACATGTAACAACATACAATATAACCATACACAACAGAACATTAACGATGCACTTATTAGGTGAGTTGACTCAAATCTCTGTCACAGACTTATGGATATCCGCTGGATCAAAGACAATAAAATTTCAGGCAAGGATCAAACGCCTCTTGTATCCATTTTACACCGGCTGGATAAGGCCATCACAAATCTACGTGGGAAATGCAGTTCTAGGGATTTTCAACCCATGGGTCACAAGTGCCCAACCTATTTTTCCTCAAATCCACGGATCCTACTTAAGGTAAACCCAATCACAACCACCCTGATAAGCCACATGAAGTTGCCTAATTCATTTAGGCTGTGGTTGGAACCCTGGATTTCAGAAGAAAATAAAAGAAAGTAAAAAACAAAGAGAAGAGAAAAGAAAGTACGTTATTTTCAACTTTTTGGTTAGATAGAGAACATTTGAGAGAAAATTATAAAGAAAATGCTTTCTCTTGTTTGATTGTGCAAAGAAAACCAAAATGAAAATTAGTTAGTTTTTATGTTAGCCATATAAAATAATTGCATGGGTTACAACATGAAATACATGCATGTGGTGGTGGTGGTGGTGGTGGTGGTAGTGGTGGTGGTGGTGGTGGTGGTGGTGGTGATCTAGAGGCTTTCTCTCCAACTTCTTTCTTTTTCTTTTCTCTCAAAATCTCTACCATTTTGGAGAGAGGATTTTTTAGTCTAAAAAAGAAAATTTGTAGAAGATTTTATTTCCAAATCCTTATCTTTTACTTTCAAAAATGATTAACCAAACAAAAGAAAGTGCTTACTTTAACACTTTCTTTTCTTTTCGAAATCCAAGGTTCCAAACACAGCCTTAATGAGTGCACAAAAAATATTCTCTTAATGAATGTGATCAAAAAAATAAAGAAAAGTAAAGAAAAAAAAAATTTAAATTCATATTAGACCGACATGCTTCAAAGCACAATCGAGCCGTCAAAACTAGCATGTCATATGGGCCCAAACCTAGGTTAATCAATTTGCACAAGAGCAATCACTCCAAGTTTTGAACAAGGAGCAACACAGCCTCTTCTTTTTCATCTTTTTTTTTTGTTAAAAAGAAGGTTAGCTTTAGTAATTGTTAATCTATCTTCCAAGAAAAACATAAAACAAGATCAACTATAAGTCTCTCTCTCTCTTTCTATTGTAGGGAAACAAAAGATTTTATTCATAGACTAGTTATGCTCCCCACGTGCGTCGGTGGCCTCTATACCAATAGTTTTTGTATTATATAAGCACATTGACGCATTAAAAAAAAAGCTGAAATGATATTATTTAGTATTCAAAATACACTCAAAAGACAAAGGTGATTCACATATCTGATCTTTCAGAGATCACCGTCTTATTCACTTGAGAACTAAAACATGGAATGTTTATGATCTTCACTTGGTAGCTTTATATCATCAACCTGTTGATAAAAATAATCAAAAGGAAGATCCATTTACATTAAATAGCGAAGACTCGTTATTATGAAATTACACTGAATTATCAAACTTTGTAAAAACAAAGTGAAACATAAGCTAGATGATGAACCAGTAAAAAAGGGTAATTTAGCTTGTACAATGAATTTAATAATGCATCGTCGCCTCTATCAAGAAAATTCCCGGATAACTTGCATTACAAGAGAATTTTGCCATTAATCTTATAATCCTAACAAGTGTTCAAGTTCCCCCATTCAGGTTTTTTATTTGACACACCACCTAAGTCTACTGAAAGGCTAGCATTCGTAGCTCACTTTCCCATTCTTGTCATTGAATCCCCAAATTCTTGAAGCCCATGGCTTTTCCATCTCTTTGCATGATCAAAGTCACAACTGGACCCACTAAGATTGTGTTAATCACAACAGTTACTACCAACAAATTGTAGGTTAGAATGTTCAATCTCTGCCAAAATATATGAAACTTAGACATGATAGAATTTTTAAATGAAAGCATGAACATGCATCATCAACATCATTATGGCTATAAAGAGGAACTACATGCTTTTGGGTAGCAACTATAGTACTCACAGAGAACTTACATTCTTTTTGGTAGCGGTGGTTATGATTAGAAGATCCACATGAACTTTCAAGTTTAACAAGAATGAAAGCACACCCCCATCCTTGTGTGGAATCTTGAACTAATGGCATGCAGCAAGGCTGGCGGCGATCCTTCAACCCAATGCTCAACAAGACTACAAAGATACAAAAAATTATCAGTGGTATGTTTGTTGTTGCTTTGTGTTGTAGCAGAGATTGGCCAAAACAGAGCTTTTCAAGAGACTTCCTTTTAGCTAAGATTTGTATTTTTTTTAAATGCACAAAATATCAAAAACACTCGGAGAATTCGGCTGACTATTAAGTTAGGCTAACATTCATTGATTGTCATTAATGATCATTATATGATACAAACACCTCTAGACAATTTTACATGAAATAGTAAACATTTTAGGACAATGCCAATCTACTCAAAGGAAACAAAGGAAGAAATAAGTCATCACAAACTCCTTATAGAACCATCATACTAATTTTGACATGCTGCCATTTCAAAATTACGATACACGCATTCGTAATTTTGATCCCTTTTAATTCTATCAGCCATATATAAATATTATTAACAATCTCAAATGCATTGGTCAAACATCACTCTACATATGTTATTAAGGATCCAACCAAATCAAGTGATAAATCCTAACCCTACCTATATCTTAAAACCTTGATCCAGGCCCACTCTATGTTTTATTCAGGTCTTATTTTGATGGTCGAAATCCAACAAAAGACAAGTCAGAGCAGAGCTCATTTCAGATCAGATTGCTCCATTTCATGTTCCAATTACATCTCAAAGAGTAATGGCAATGTTTTCCCACCAAAAGAAATGCATACAGTTACTTTCAGATACAGTTCAAGCAAGATCAACATATCGTGAAAATATGAATTTTTTTTTCATACCATTGCTTCTAGATGAATGCTAGACAGAACGGAAATATCATTTACACACTAATAGTTACCTTTCTCATACCGGCATCTCTAACATCAAAATTGGTTGTCACCAATATGAATTTTACCCTTGTGTCAGTCAAATCATACCCTGCATAAAGACATTGCAATGAGAACAAAGTATCTATTGACACTATAGGTGTAACAATCAAAATTTCTAGAATGGCAAGAGTTTGCATGTATATTTATAATCTCAGGTATCATGCATGAAAGAATGTAGATAAGGAACTTACACTTTATAATTCTCAATTGGATAAAAAAGGCCAAGAAATGTCTCATTCAATGTTGGCCCAGCTTTCTTTGGATTGTTTACTGGCCACATAATAGCAAGAAGAAATTTAAAAGTTTAAATATACAGATCTAACTCAAATGTGAATATCCTAAAGTCACAAACTTAACATTTGCATTGGTCAAACATCACTCAATATATGTTATTAAGGGTCCAACCCAATTACGAGAAAAATGCTGACCCAACCCGGATGCTTTCACACATGAATGAAACTTCTTTCATGAATATGATACGAACCGCAAACAAAAGGCACCTAAACAAAAAAAAAATCAAATCACAATAAGGAGTGAACAGAAACCGGTAAATGATAATATAGTTTTACGTTGAGAAAACAAGTGCCTTATATCCAATGAAAGAAGAAGATTCTGCAAAAATACACTTGTAAATAATAATACCAACAAAAGACAAGTCAGAGCAGAGATCTTTTCAGATCAGATTGCTCCATTTCATGTACCAATTACAACTCAAAGAGTAATGGCAATAATTTCCCACCCAATGAAATGCATACAGTTACTTTCAGATATAGATCAAGCAAGATCAATATACTGTGAAAATATGAATTGTTTTAAAACCATAGCTTCTAGATGAATGCTATACATAACGAAAATATCATTTACACACTAATACTTACATTGGTACAATAGGAGAGCTGCACAAAACCAATATCGACACATGCATTGTCCAACCAACTGGTCTAATTACATGTAAGTTTAAAACCGCAAAATCAGTGAAGCAAGACAAAAGCTACATTGTCATCAAGTAATTATTTTCTGTGAGCATTAAAATCAAATTAATTAACTTCATAGCAGAAAACGGTTCCAGCCAAAGGAGCAGAGGAGACACCATAATTCTGAATTGGATATTGAAGGAATGAGATGGGAAGCAAGCAACAAAAAAAATTGCTTGCGTTACGATTGTGGTGTGTGGGTGTATGTTTCGTATTAGCAAACCTGCAAAAGGCTTAAGAAAGTTTACCGTCATTGGCTATTGTTGTTCGTATTTATAACCATGGGTGAGAAAATTCATTTAACCGAAGTTAGCAGGAGTAAAAATAGAGTGGCTTCCCACAGAACCATGCAGATATGAACGTATGGATGCAACCAAAAAAAAAGAAAAAAGAGCAAAATCAGACAACATTGTTACAGGGAGTGTTGACCATGTCAAAAGAAGTTCTGTAATATACAGAGGAGATTGTAGTGACCCCAGCCTAGAAAATTAATAATATAAATTAATTTAAGGTTAAATTAAATTAACTGAACGAGCATAACTAGAAATACAAGTTTTAATTGATTGTTTTATGTCACCAATAGGTGTAGGAACTTAAATTAGTCAACCTGAGAATGATCATAATCAATTAGGGTAACTTCATAATGTAAATTGTAAAGTTAAAATTGGATGTATGAACCAATGTTACACATTTGATAGTTATTGTATAGAGTTGGGTTAAATTTGTAATTAAAAGGAAATCCGGGTAATAAGAATAACTAAGTGGAAGTATAAAGGATATGGAAGAATTAAATGAAATTGATTTGGGTTGAGAATTGAATTAAGCGTGTGAATCATGTATGGGATCAAGGGTAGATTAGTAAGTTAATTTAATTCAAATTCAAAAACAAAGATAAGAAAGTTTCTATTGGTGGAAATTGATTTTGGGGAGGATTCTTAGTTAAGAAGTTACCTTATCAATTAGTTATGTGTGTGGGAAGTTAAAAAAGGTTTAGGAAGTAAAATTAAGTGATTTAAGAAGGTTAACAAATAGGGGCAAATAGTAGGACGCGAATAGTGTTTTGGGAATAAGAGGATTAGGGTTTGGGTTTTAAGAGAAGAAAGAATAAGAGAAAGAGAAAGAGGAGAAGCTGAAAATAGATCTAGAAAAGAGAAAGAAGAGACAAGGAAGAAGAAAAAAAGGGAAGAATAGAAAGGAAGAGGAAACGATTGCTAATCAAACATCTAGAATATAACAGTATGTCTCATTTTATGTATAGTCCTCATGGAATCTCATGTTTGATTTCGGATTTGTTGTATGAACTTTTATCTTTATTTCCGTATGTATGAGAATATGATTTTTCAGATTTGATTAAATGATTAATTTTATCATAATTATCCTTTGATCCGTGATTTGGATTTACACTATGTATAAGTAACGTGTAATATTTAGTTATTCAGTTGATCTTGTATTACGTGATGTTTTAATATGTTTTTAACTGACTTGGTATTGATTTGAAGTATTATTGTTGATTTCTAACGATTTTGATCAAAAGTAGACTTATATTGTAGTTTCCAAAACCTTAGAAAAACCCCAGTTCCGTAACCTGTCGGCAGACATCGGTACATCGGGGGTACTACTGATAGATAGGTAAAAGAACAGGGTATGGGTCCATTGGCAGGCACCAGTACACCGGTGAGTCTGCCGATGGAGGTACAGTAGGGTACAGATGTTGGATTTTGGTTGGTTTGGGTCGGAGTTTGTGCCATGTGATTGAGATATGGTCTCTTGGAATCAAAGGATGGTCTGAAGGCTCTAGCCTACCTACGGGGAATCACCTTTGAGTTCCATGGCACACCCTACACTATTGACTAGTTTATTGACTTGACTTTACCTTGGAGATTGTACATTCCATGTACTTGGTGATTAGAAGGTGGACTCTTAACATGGTTTTGCTTTGATTTGTATTTTGGGAAAGGGTACTCGTGATTGCATTCGGCGGATTATTCGTGTGTATAGGCGCACGAATAGCTTGTCTGATCAACTGGGTAGCAACAGATAGAGTTATGAACATATTAGCTTTTCTGGTCAACCAGGTAGGAAACTTATGATGCTTTCCAATTGGATTATTCGCGTGTATGGGCGCGTGGATTGTTTTCGATGGAGATTATCATTTGAGTCCTAAGATAATAATTGCATGCCTACTAGGCTTATATGGGCTGTAAAGTGAATCTGGGAGGAGAACTATGGGATTTCCTTGCGAGGTTTCCTGGTTGGGTTGACTATACCCACAGGCGAAAGTCCTGTTTAAATAAGGGTAGGTTTCGCATATTCCTATACGGTTGGTTACACCTCGAGTAATTACACTCAAAAATCAGCAAGTGGTGGCCTTTGTACCATGGATTAGCGACTCCGAACGAAGAGAGGAACATCCGGCTATTCCTGGAGACATTTGTCCCGAAGTTGTTTGATTGGAAGCTGCAATTGAGGGTCACTTGACAGGGAACATATGCCTAGTACATCACATTGCATAACATTCTTGCATTTCCTTTGACTGAGCATATCCTGTAGGTTCATCTGAATGACACTTCATCTCATGGCGTACTCATATCATCAGTAAATCCATAATTGTCCTATATTGCTATTTCTCGGAATTCTATATTGTTGTTTATTGGTTTTGACTATTGGTGTTCCATGAGAATGGATGACAGATATGGTCTTACTGGGCATTCCAAGCTCACATGAATTTCATGTTGCGGGATGAGGCATGATGAGGACGGACTGGAGTTAGTTGCTGAATTTCATGTCATTACTGTTTAAACAATGTAATTAGGTTCTTGGATTTTATTAATGTAATAGGATACTTGAATTTGGAATGGGTTGTTTGGACTTTGTGACTCATCTGAAGTCAGTAGTATGTAATAGGTTTTATTTAACTTTCACACTTTGAGTTAATTAAGTGGCAATATGTCGGGTCGGATCGGGTTGAGTCGAGTCATAACTGGGTCGAGGCATAAACGAGTTGGGTCGGGTTCGACCCGTTTACCAATGGGTCAGGAAAGCATCAACCTGAACTCAACCCGCCCATAAACAGGTCGAACCAGCCAACCCGTTTAAAATTTATTTAATTATTTATTTTTATTATTTTAAATTTTAAATCAATAATATAATAAAAAATAATAAACGGGTCACACGGGTTGGATCGGGTTCGACCCGTTTACCAACGGGTCGAGAAAACCTCAACCCGAACCCAACCCATTTAATAAACGGATCGACCCTAACCCATTTGGTCGAGTTGGGTCGGGTTGGTGGGTTGGGTCGTGTTTTGCCAGCTCTAGAGTTAATAGAAGTGATCATGTTACTTTTATTATTGGTGTTTTATTTTTGGTGATCCGCGTTCCTCGGTTGGTACCCAGAGGTCTCACCTCGAGATTCGTGCCACCCACATAGGGATTCGTGCTACAGGTTTCGTGGTGTGACAGAGATGCTGGAGCCACATGAACCAAAACATCTAAAGGGCATTGCAAGAAAGCGAACCATACTTTACCATATTTAATGAGTTCGAGTTTGGTTGAGGCAGTATGAGCCTAACCAAAAGTGGTAAGCATATACCCAAAAATAATGCTTTTAGCTCAAGAGTCACCAAATGATTTATAAACTGCAAGTGTAAAAGAGATTATGCAGCAACCATTTTTGGCAATAAGAAAATCTTGGTCAATCTCAAAATATTATCAAAACATTAAAAAATAAAAAAACAAAAACAAATGTTATATTTTTGCTTGTTTCACGAGAAGCTTCTATCACTTGGTAATGATAGCTACACATAGCCAGTGGTTGGTTGGGTCCAATAAGTAAAATCAGGTAGTAACAACCAACACAAATTCTCAGTCGAAACCAAATCTTTCAATAAAAAAAAAAAAAATATGACACACTACAAACACAATATTACCAGCATTTTGGGAATAAAAAATTCCCTATAACTAGTGCGTAGATACAATAGTGTAGTTCGTTGGATTATTAGATAAGACCACTATCAAGCAAAATAGTTAGAAGAATGCATTATAAAAGTAGAAAGGAACATAAAGTGGCTTACGTTTGACGTAAGGAAGCAAGGTCTGTAGCACCCGTGTCGGATCGCACTACACGAGATACTATTTCAACCGCCACCAAGTCTGGTGGGAGAGAGTAAATACCGGTCCCATCAACATCCTCGCTGGCAACCATAGGCTATCAAATGATACCAAACAAAGATCAGCCCAAGTGCACAATATTTTAATATTACACGTCCACAATAAAAAACAGCACAAGCAATGGTAATAGAAAAAATGCATAGGTAAAATAAGAGAGAAAAAAGAAAAAAAACCCTATACTCGTGAATGAAATAAACTAACGTTCTAATGGCGCGGGTGATGCATAGTCGCACGTGCGCAATTGTCGTCCACTTATTCTGCATGGAGTCATACTCTGACGATCTTCCTGCACAACATTGAAGATGAGATGGATGCATGGATAATGCATGCGAGACATGGGTAAACATTTGATGCAGTACTGGAAAACACCTTGTTCAAGAAGCAAGAATAAAGAAAAACATATTGTAGCCCTCAAAAGAACCTTCCCACGCCTACGTTGGTTCATAGCCAACGCCAGGGGCGGAGCCAGAAACTTTTTCTTGGGGGGGGGGGGGGGGGGGGGGGCAA
>JAUPMG010309743.1:0-16298 GCA_031762675.1 Pachysandra terminalis
CCCCCCCCCCCCCCCCCCCCCCCTTGATTTTGATATGGAATTCTTTTTATCCAATCGATCCTTCTCTTTCTTTCTTCCACAATCCTGATTAGCCTTTGCTACAAGCTCTTTACCTTGAAAACTCTTGCTGTTCTGTTTCCTTTGATTATATGACAAATGGGATGCTGTAACTTCCTCCGTTTTCAAAATTTCTTTCCCTTAAAGTAGGGTTGTAACCTGGTGTTCACAAGAGATTGGGATAGAGGTTAGATGCATTAGTGCCTTATTTTCTTCATCAAACTTTACATTCAATCAGATCACTAATGATCTGATTGAATGTATTTACGTGTTGTGTCAAATCAACACCTTCCGCCATCTTAATCCCATGCAACTTTTGCTTAAGATACAGTTTGTTCGTTTGAGACTTGGATATATATCAACTCTCCAATTTCGCCAAGATCCCTCCAAGATATTCTTCATGCATGATATGGTACATAACCTCATCTGCAAGGCAAGATGAATGGTATTTGCCACCCTCAACTCTAGTTCTTCCCATTCATCATCAGTCATCTTTTCTGGTTTCTTCGATTTCCCATACAACACCTTCTCCAAACCATGCTGCACCAACAGATTTTTCACCCTTCACTGCTAGAGGCTGAAAATTTATTTAGTTTCATAAGTTCCATTGGAATTTATTTAGTTTCATAGTTTCATCAGAAACTAGCTCAAAATTTTGAAGTTGGAAGCTATGCCGAATTTCTATAGCTCATTGGTGGAAACCTTAAAACCAAACGTATCTGCTGAGATGGTGGAAATTTTCCAAAATTTTCAGCCATGGTAATACCCATATGCTTGTGCAGTGTCTAGACTAATCTGATCCAATTCTGTCGGCTATTATGCATCCATTTTGTGACATTTAAACTGTTCATGACAGGCATAGTTCATACCCTGATGGTTAATAGTTCAATGGGAAATTTGTTCCCTTTATAGACTTTAGAACCAACAATCCGGTCCCATTTTGATCCGACTTGTTGCCATTCCTAGTCCATCCTGCAAGATGCTGTTTCTCTACATGAGTAATTAGAAGCTAGATCTTTCTTTCAGTACAAAAGACAAGTAGGTTGAGATGGTTTGGACATGTAAAACGGAGAGCTAAAGAAGCGCCCATGAGAAGGTGTGGGAGGCTGCAAGTTGAAGAATTTGATAGGGTTAGTGGAAGGCCGAAAAGGACCTGACGAAATTGGTCAAAAACGACTTGAAGATACAGTTTGAACGGTTTCTGATAGATTGAGATGGCAGAATAGGACTCATGTTGCTGACTTTAACTAGTGGAGATCAAGTTTTTTTTTTACTATTATTATTATTATTTTTTATTATGATGTTGTGACTTGTTCTATGACCGGAGTGTTAATACCTCTCCATTATTTTGCTTTTGGACTGCAGAAAGAGGAAATTATATCTTATATTCACCATAATTGACCTTGATTAGCTAAACTTGATGATTAATGTTAGTGACTCATACTCGGTGTGTTCACCAACCTTAAATGAGTGTGTTATAGAAAGGTGGTTGTGTTCAATGACCTTTAGGTGTCTGTCTATCTTCTAGGAGAAGCTAGACTTTAAAATCTATTAGATGTACTCTCTCTCAATTTATCATCTTTTTTCCCCTTTCTACCTTGCTTTTTCCGTCTTATATTTATTTTTTTCTATAAAGACCACCTTGTGATTTGCATAATCAAATATAACACACAGATCCTTAATGTATATGTTAACAAGTATGAAACTGGAGGACAGTTTTGGCCTATTGTGCACAACACAACAATCTTCTCGTTGGTGCTGTCCCAAATCATAGCTCTTGGGGTTTTTGGAATAAAGAAGTCCCCAGTTGCATCAGGCTTTACAATCCCACTGATTATATGCACACTTCTCTTCAACGAGTACTGTCGGCAGCGATATCATCCCTTATTTAATAGTTATTCTGCCGAGGTAACAAGCGACACCAGATTTCTCACTTTATATATATACACATCCAAGTCTCACTGCTAGTTTTATCTGGTGGTCATATTCAGGTTCTTATTGAGATGGATCGGAAAGATGAGCAGTATGGACGGATGGAAGACATCTATCAACGGCTGCATTCGGCCTATTGTCAGCTCACGTCGACTCCACATGCTTTATGTAGAGCTGAGGAATCGAACCATTGTGAGGACGGGAATATCCGGCATCCACAGGAAGTGAAGACAGGTTTTGTTCATCCCACCCTTGGCACTCTCCCCTTATCTGGAATTAGACAAGTAATTACTTGGCTGGCTATGATCATCACGTTTCAGGAGTGGAATCCACACAACTAAATGATTAGTGGATCGCTCATTTCAGTTTCGAAAGAGAAGAGGCAAAGCAGCAGTACATTGAGCTCATTAATTTGTATGTCATTCGTGCTCATGTTCCAGTCCTTATTTGTGCTTCTATAATAGGATCGGCGAAAGAAAGGCTTAATCTTTTAGTTCTTTCTTTGAGGCTTTCTACAAATAAGGATGTATCTGCATTCCACGTATTGCCTGGGGATCTTGATTCTTGCCATATATTGTTTGGCACATATACACCTCTTGGCTTTTTTTAGCCCTTTTCGTATTTGTGAAATACTAGAAACAAAGGAAAAGTGCAATTTGTATATTTAGTTTGAGCTTCTTGGCCCTGATGCCTAACAGTCTGGCTGAAACGGCCAACGGATTGTTTATATGACTTGTAAAGTTGAGGACTTTTTAAATTATCAAGGTTTACAACTTTTAAGGTATTGCAAGCAAACCTCATTGATTTGCATTTCTCGTGTATGGATTAGGAAGGATGGTTTTGCTCTATTAGTTTTCTATAAGAATTCATTAAGGCTCCATTTGGATGCCAAGAATATGCCAGAAACAAAGTTGCGAAAGGAATAACCCTGAAAGTAAAATGTTGGAAAGTGAAATTTAATTTTCTTGAAAGCTGTTTGGTTGTATCTTTCTATTAGAATTCAACAGGGCATCATTTGGATACCAAGAGTGTGTCAGAAAGATAGTTGGGAAAGTAACATATTGGAAAGTGAGATTTAATTTTCCTCACTGTTTGGTTGTATTAGGAAAATATGACTATAACGATGAAAGAAAATTTTGATTTTAATGTTTGGAAAATAAGAATGAGTGAAAAGTTTTTCAATTGCCCTCTTTTACCCCATTGTATAAGTGCAAAAAAGAAGTTTTGGTGGTGAAGGGTAGGATGGAGAACATGCTCTTCTCACCTTTTCATTTTCTTTTCTCACAAATTCCTCAGTTTATCGAAAAACAAAAGGAGCCCTTTCCTTCTGCGAGTTTGACTGAAACATTTTTTATGGGACCCAAACTTTCCAGTTATCCAAACACGGGTTATTGCAAGAATGCCGGTCTTTCCTTTATATTCCCACAAATTCCAGCTATGCAAACGGAGCCCAACAGAACCGAAAAAAGATCAATAGGATAACAAAGTTAACCTTTAACAAGTAAAGAAAATAAAAAAAATATGAATAAAATTGAAAACAAATCAGATGATCCATAGCATCCAGAGGTGGCCCATGAAAATATTTTACTCTGCAATTTTTACAAAGATCATATTTCTCAACCCTCAGCCTTTGGGAAGCAGTGGCAGAAATGAACAGGGTCAAAATTGATAAATGGCAGAACTGTGTATTCAGCATTCAACTTCTATACTGGGGGTCATGGAAGCATCTGGGCTCAAGGATGAATTTTTGTCTCCACTCCCGTTCTCTCCCTTGCCCGGTAAAGTTTTACACAACCACAAAACTTGAAGCAACCCGCCGTTACCAACATGGGAAAGAAAGACTCGAACTTGTACCATGAAATATAAGGAGATAAACTTAACAAGTACAAAGACTGAACCAATGCCCAGAAGATGCCAACTTAAATCACCTTCCTGTGCAACAGAAGCAACAAAGCAGAAACCGGAAAGCATCAATAAGTGTTGACAAGAGACGGGCAAAAGCAATACAAAAGTAAAGCATACCTTTGTGCTAGGAAACAATTCTTGAGAGGTCTCCTTGAAGAAGTCGGCCATCAAACAGCCAACAAAGAGACCAATGGGAATCATCAACTCTTTGTTTCTAGAAATGGAAAATATGACATCTGATAAAGAGCTAGCAATAAACAGTGCAATAAGAGACCACTTTAATGCCTTCTCTCCAAGAAAGAGCAACCGCTGCAGAACTATATTCTCTGCTTTCTTCCATGGAAATTCTTTCAATGAATCAGGTGATGATTCCCAGAGCCGTTCCCTGAACTTATCCACATACATCTTGAATTTTCTGGGTTCACTGAATAATGCCATAGTGGGTAATTTGGTACAATATGATAGAGGGGTTCGATGACTTTGAGTGCTTGTAAACTGTGAGTACCTATGCCATGGACATTGCCGGCCTTTAAAAAACGTTATCTGCACAAGGAGAGAAGAAAAATGTTATATGGCAACCATTTCTTCATGTTATGAGTTCAATTTTTTCACCTGTCAAACATCGCCCCTAAAGACATGTTTATTATGATTCTTGCATTCTTTTTATATAGAGCAGAACGAGAAAAGACTATCCTTATTAGTGAAATACGACCTTGCTTAAGTGAGACAATGATGTGTCAGTGTATCACTAGAATCAATTTCACCAATTTCATATATTTATTACCAAAACCAGGACATGGCGATCAATAACCATATTATGTAAAAAAAAATAATAATTAAGGAGAAAAACATACAAGAATATGAGCATCATGCTAATGTGACACCTTTCGTTGAAGAGCTAGATGTAACTGGCAAGTTTCAAGGCATTAAATTATAGTCACCAGATATGACCAGCTTCTCTTAACCAGCATAATGACGTTCTCTTACCTTTGCACCTCCTTTAAACAAGCATTCCATGCTGATGGTCTGGAGAAGTTATCCATCTTCTGTCTACCAAATTATAAAGCATGTGAAGGTCTGTATTCCCAGTATCTTTTTTTCTCCTTCCTTTCCAGGAAAATGCATTAGAAATATGTCCCCGTTTCGATGCCAAGAAAATGTAAGAGAAAGCTAGAAAGCAAGCTTTTCTTGTATCCCGCATGCATTTGGTTACCAAGAACGTGAAAGAAAACGTGGGACCCACCCCTTTTGTGAGAAAACGAAGGATGAAAAACTCAACTTTTTTTCTTTTGCCAGAGTAGTCTAAATTTGTGTCGTGAGAAGAGTTTTTTTTTGCCTTTTTCCTACATTGCCCTTCCTAAACATCCGAATTTACAAGGGTTGGCAGAGCAAAAATATGGCTTAAAGTATAAGGGCAGAAAAGAAAATTATGTTCAAGATTCTTATGATTTTCTCGCTGACCAAACACACCATTAAATGAATTTCATTAATAATCATGCACATTTCTTGCAACGTCCAAATCGCATTAGGAAAGTTAGTTTCAGTGTCTTTTACTTTGTTTTCATACATACTACTTCCTCATATTACTTTCTGACATTTTCTTGGTTTCCAAATAGGGCTTATATGATTCTCCAGGGAAGTCATAGGAAATTAATGTTCAATGTACAAAAGACTTAGTCTGAGTACCCTTCATATGGTTGCTGTTGATGGAATTATAAATAATCATGGAACAGGGAATGTGCCATATTGTCCTTCGCTTTTCAGTACCAGAAGCCAGCCTCAATGAGGAGAGCTGCCTTAATTGTACAAAGACAAAAATATCACTCCCATTCATAAAAAAGTTGGTGCTCCATCCATCTTCAGCACCATTGCTACCCTTCCAGATTCTAGCATCGCCAACTTCTATTGCTGCACCCGGAGATCCCCAGGAAATAAGAACACCCAGACTGAAATTGCATTTGCTTGAAAAAAAAAAAGGATATATGAAATGCTTATCGGCTCCCTCGGGTCACATTGGTTCTCAAATATCCTTTTTTTCTTCAAGTAAATGCAATTGCAGAGTTTTGACATGAATGATTCCTTCCTGTTCCTCAAAAGTTATAAGGGATCACAATTCATTGGAATTTTACAATCTATAGCACTGCTCAGGGTAAAATTTCCTTCTGTCCTCTGTAATATGATCTCTTGTGATTTCATGGAGCATATGCAACAAAACAAATAGTAATAGCCATTAGTGATATGGGAAAAACCTTTTGTTGTTGGAAGAGATCCCGGTCTGGTTGAGATGGCCAGTCCCAATGCGAATTCGATAGCTTTATTTCTTCATTTTGAATAGTTGATTGCTCCAATGCAACCATTAGAAGCTACTCCAGATCTAATTAAGATTCTAACAGATTGATGAGCTGTGTCTGCCTTAGTCGTTATAAAGGGGGATACAGAACCAAGGGAATGGATAAGGAGAAGACGAGAATTTTGCTATTCCTTAATGTGTCAGTCCACAAACAGTTCAATGTGTCAAAAGTTTACCCTTTTGTATCTTAGTGAAAAATCTGTATGTTTTGAAGACTCATTTGTAAATTGCCGTAGATCTTGTAGGCAGAGACACCAATACTTCCTATTTTCTCCTCTTTTTATCTCAGATAAAGTTTTACCTCACTCAATGTGTGTGACAAACACACACACACCCATGTTTATGTATGTAGGTGAAGAAAGATTAATACATATAGGCACAACTATTGACAACCTGCTAGTTACAATGAAAGAGAATTTCCAAGTTGGGTGTCTATTCAGCCGTTGTATCACCACAAAAAAGGGTTCTACTGATTAGCAACTTCACCTAGAACTCTAGGTTACTACTGAATAAATGTCTTCAAGAAGAAATAATGCTACTTTGTAATAGCATGCACCAGTATTATTGAACACTAGCCTAGGTGCCTAAGTGGTCGCCTAGGTGTCTACTGTCTAGGCGATTTTCTAAGGGTTCAAGCGAGGGTCGCCTAGGCTGAGTGTGCCTAGGCGAGCGCCTAGCCACTTAGTCGACAGCCTAGGCGACAAGGCAACCACCTGGTCGCCTAATCCACCTGGACGGTCGCCCATTGTGCAATGTGGATTTTTATATTTTAATTAGTTTCAGTTTCAATTAGTATTTAATTTAGTTTAATCAATATTATCAATAAACTTACTGATGTTAATCTGTTATATCTTTTATGTCAGTTAACTTAAAGATTTATTGATTTTAACTTTTAAGTATCCAAGTCTCTAGAGTCTACTCGAACCCTAAGAAAGTATCAAAGCTTTATTGATTTTCACATTTTATGATTCTTTAACTGGATTTTTTTGATTGGGTTTTATTTCATTCAAACTTAGTAAATTTATTATATGATTGCTCATCGTGGTAGGCTATATTGGTAGAAAATCATGTTATGCTAATTTCTCTTTCAAACTATTGGCATATTCTGTTTTTATAAATGCTATAAATGTCACTTCTTTAGTAAATGCTCATTTTTAAAAATAATAATAATAATAATTGTCGCATAGGCACTTGGCAGGTCTATCGCCTAGCCTTGCCTTGGTGATTTGATAACATTGGCATGCACCATTTTCAAGCTTCTTTTTCATTTGTTGGGAGCCAGAGATCTTGTTTGAAGCACATTAAAGGTACGCGTGTTGAGCACTAATGCTATAAGCATCACCCTTGACTACACATATTCTTGAGCACATCGGTGATTCCAAAACAGGCTGATAGAACATTAAATTCCTTCGAAGCTTTTGGGGTTTGACGAAGTGCATCTTTTTAAGCATGGATGTGAAGGCGGCTTACGTTGTTAAGACTTTCAGAAAACCTTCGGTGGTAGTTTAGGTCCAGACACCGTCAAGCCCTTCAAATGTTTCCGGTTTATGCGACGTCACCATGCTAGGAATCTATTCCTAATCAACAACTACACCTCAAAGATTGTGGGACCCAAATATTCATTATCGTATTGAAGAAGTAAACATTTAAAGCAACTGACTTAAAGCCAATGCCTAAATAGGTCACCCAATATCAGCTTCACATGCTCTAAATACTTGTTCAAGTAGGGCTATAACGAGTATGTCACAAGAAGTTAACGTTGATCTATCTCTTTCATAAGGCTTTAAGGCTTTGAAATGTTAATAGTGCATTTGACAAAAGTACAGCTCCTAAAACCTTGGACACTTGACTCTTTTGAACTTTCATTTTATTAAAGAAACCTTTTCATCTCATTGATATTTTATATTTAATAATGTTTAGTTATCAAGATAAGATTACAACCACCCCCATCACAATCAGTGTAGTGACAATGCCACGACATCTAGGTGTCCGCTAGCTTAGTTGAACCCATATGAGCTAGGTCATTGAAGTAAAAATTCTTACATTGTATGTAAACGCTTCAAGATTGATCATAGAAGTGAGGGTTTCTATTGACCACCTTAGGAGAAGCAGAGAGGACATCATTATTCAAGCTCATTGTTGAGATCAACTTCCAAATGTTCATCTGTTAATTTATTAAGGTAAGATTACCACCACCCCCATCACAATCAGTGTGGTGACAATGCCATGACATCTAAGTGACCATTAGCTTAGTTGAACCCATATGAGCTAGGTCATTGAAGTAAAAATTCTTACATCGTATGTAAACACTTCAAGATTGATCATAGAAGTGAGGCTTCCTATTGACCACCTTAGGAGAAGAAGAGAGGACATCATAATTCAAGGCTCAAGCTCATTGTTGAGATCAACTTCCAAATGTTGATCATCTGACTACTTATCAAAAACTTACAAATGATTCCCACAGCTCTTGCTTGCCAGAGCTCTCCCCGAACAACTAAAGTTCCTGTTCCATTCTTTCTGACCCCTTGACCCGTTTGTCTACAACAATTATAAACCATTTCCACCACTTTGCAATTACTTCAAACTCAAAACAAACTTTGAAACAAATTCAACAGCCAAGACCAAGAAATATACAAGAAGAATGAGAAACATTCATACTTCCAGGGGCTACCAATCCATATATATATATATATATATTTTTTTTTTTAAAGTAAAATAAAACCTTGTATTAATAAGAACTATATGTAATCTATACTTGCTTGCCGGAGCTCTCTCCGAACAACTAAAGGTCTTGTTCCATTCTTTCTGACCCCTTGACCCGTTTGTCTACAACAATTATAAACCATTTCCTCCACTTTGCAATTACTTCAAACTCAAAACAAACTTTGAAACAAATTTAACCGCCAAGACCAAGAAATATACAAGAAGAATGAGAAACATTCATACTTCCAGGGGCTACCAATCCATTTTTTTTTTTTTCAAGTAAAATAAAACCTTGAATTAATAAGAACTATATGTAATCTATACAAATATACATTCGTGTATACCCTTGTGTTGGTATATCCAAACTAATCCCCAAATAAACCCCAAATGCTATCATATTCTTCGAAAATAGTTCCTTTAAACTCTGGATGAGCCGAGACCCAAAAAAATAGAAGTGACAAAGCCTTGTCCATCAGCCTCTTGACAGAAGACTCCTTGTCTTCAAAAATCCTGTTGTTTCTTTCACACCAAATCAACCAAGTAATAACCGCTGGAAAAAAATTCCATAATAGATAGCTCTTCTTCCTTCCAATCTTCTTCCTCTTCCATCACCAGCTGACAAGGGCCTCTTCAAATCCTTTTGCATGACCCAAACCAGCTTGAAGCTTTGAATAAAAGCACACCAAATGCTACGGGCATACTCACAGTGGAGAAACAAATGAGAAGAGGATTCCTCCTTGCACAAACAGCACCTAGATGCCAAAACCCATCCTCTCCTCTTCAAATTATCTAATGTAAGCACACTATCCTCTACCGCAGTCCACAGAAAAAATGAGACTTCAGAAGGCAAACCAGCACACCAAATCAGCCTCCACGGACCCTCCTACGAGATCACATCCAACAAAGAATTGTACATAGAGCTCACCGAAAAACCACCTTCATCCGACCATAGCCAAGTTCTAGAGTCTCCTTCCTCCCTTATTTTAACTTCATAAATCTCACCCAACAGCCCAACAACTTCTCCTCCCAATCTAAGATATTTCTCTTAAAATCCAGATCCCATCTCTAGCCCATATCTTCTTTAATTAAATAGTCCTTAACCCAAGCATTGGTGTTAGACGCTAATGCCGCTGCCCCCCTTAACCCAAGCATTGGGAACAAACGAATGAGGTTTCATGCATGGTTTTCAATGTCGTCAACATGTCGCGACATGTCGACCATTTTGGAACTTGCAGTACGAAATCCATGGGAAGCATGAGGGAAAGACTATATTTTTGTAAAAAAAACCCTATAAAATTATGAAATAGTTATTTTCTTTTCCCCCCGATGTCGCGACATGTCTCAATTCTTACCAGTTTGTGACATGTCTTGCGACATCGACATTGCAAACCTTGGTTTCATGGCCTTTTTCCATCTAGTAGTAACTCGTGGAAAGGGACATGGGGGAAAGAGGAAGGGTGCTCCTAAATGGAAGAAGGCGGAAAAGTGCCAACAAAGCAAAGTGGCAATAACGATGATCCCAAGTGCTTCTCTGCAAGAAGAGAGGATACATAAAGGACTGTCTCAAATGTAAGAAATGGCTTGAGAAGAAAGGTAAACTCATATCCCTTAAGTATTATGAATCTAATCTTGTAAATGGTAATCATAACACTTGGTGGATTGATTATGGTTCAACAATTCACATTGCCAATATCATGCAGGGTTTTCTCAACCAAAGGAAACAAACGGAAATTGAACAAAGCACCCATTCAGGACATTGGATGCGTTCACGCGTGGAAGGTGTAGGAACTTTCAGATTAGTGTCGCGGTCTGGTTTTGTCCTCGATCTTGAGAAGACTTTTTACATACCCTCATTTTCTAAAAATTTAGTTTCTGTTTCAAGACCTACGCATTTGGGTTTCAGCTTCAACTTTTTCGGTTCAAATTTTAACCTAATTAAGGATTCTACAATTATAGGTATTGAGCCCTTAATTGATGGCTTGCACAAATTACATTTAGACCCTACCTATGAATATAACCTTTTGACTGTGCATGATAATATTGGCATAAAGCATGGTGTTATTGATGAAAGGTCCTCCATGTTATGGCATAGAAGATTAGGACATATCTCCATAGAGAGAATCAAGAGGTTAGTGAATGAAGGAGTCTTAAGGGCACTAGACTTCTCTGATTTTGGAACTTGTGTGGACTGCAGAAAAGGAAAGCAGACCAACAATACCAATAAAGGGCTAGGAAGACTACTAAGACTCTTGGAATCACACACAGACATCTAGGACCATTTCCTACTCATTGTCTGAATGGTCAGAGATATTCTATCTCATTCATTGATGACCATACATGACACATGTATCTCTACCTTCTTAAAATAAGGCTAAAGTACTAGATGCTTTCAATACCTATAAGGTAAAAGTAGAGAAACAATCTAGAAAAGAAATTAAAATAGTGAGGCCAGATAAAGGTGGGGAACATTATGGAAGGTACACAGAATTAGGACAAAGACTTGGTCCATTTGCAAATTTTCTTGAAGAACAAGGCATTGTTGCTCAGTACACAATGCCAGGTTCACCAAACCAAAATGGTGTGGCTGAAAGGCGGAACCACACTCTAATGAGCATGCTTAGGAGTATGCTTAGCAACTCAAAAACTTTCCTTATCTTTGTGGAGTGAGGCCTTAAAAACCACAATGTATATCCTGAACAAGGTTCCATCCAAGGTCGTTCCTAAGACTATGGAATGGATGGAAACCGATGGGTCATCTATACGTATGGGGTTGTCCAGCTGAGGTCAAAAGTACAATCCACAAGAGAAAAAGTTGGACCCAAAGACTGCCAGTGGATATTTCATTAGCTATGCAGAAAGGTCCAAGGGATTTGGATTTACTGTCCCTCACATTCACCTACCATTGTTGAGGCAAGAAATGCTAGGTTTCTTGAGGATGGCAATATTAGTGGGGTGAAAATCCTCGAAGGTTCGAATTTGAGGAAATACGGGTTCCGATTATATCACCTGTACATCAAGAAAAGTTGAATGTTTATTAAAGGAATCCATGTGTTATCGTTGAAGAACATGAAACTCAATAACAACAATTCCATGTAGAAGAGATTGCCATAGAGCCTACTATTCAAAATCCACAAAATATGGATGAATTAGTAGGATTAAGGAGATCTTCAAGAACAAGGAAGCCATCGATTCATTAGATTATGTTGTATACCTACAAGAGCCCGACTTTGATGTTGGACCTAAAGATGATCCTGACTCGTTTGCATAGGCCATCAATGAAGAAAATTCCACACTTCGATATGATGCTATGAAGGGAGAGATTGGCTCTATGGTTAAAAATCAAGTCTGAAATGGGTCTATAAGACCAAAAGAAACTCATCTGGAAACATAGAGCGATATAAAGCCAGACTGGTAGCTAAGGGTTTCACTCAAAAGGAAGGCATCGATTATCATGAGACCTTCTCTCAACTATCTAAGGATTCATTTAGAATAATCATGGCTCTAGTAGCTCGTTTTGACTTAGAAATACATCAGATAGATGTGAAAACAACATTCTTCAATGGAGTTCTTGAGTAAGAGGTATACATGTTTCAACTCGAACGATTTTCCTCAGATAATAAAAGTCATTTAGTATGCAAATAAAAGAAATCCATATATGGACTAAAACAGGTATCCCATCAGTGGTATTTAAAGTTTCACGATGTTGTCACTTCATTCGGTTTTGCAGAGAATATCATTGATCAATGCATATACCTTAAGGTTAGTGGGAGCAAATACATCTTAATCCTATATGTTGATGACATTCTATAGCAAGTAGTGACTTGGGTTTGCTATATGAGGCAAAACAATCCTCACTCAAAACTTTGATATGAAGGATATAGGTGAAGCTTCTAATGTCATAAGCATATAGATTCACAGAGACAGATCTCAAATGATAGTAAGATTATCTTAGAAAGCCTAGAACAACAAATTTATAGAGAGATTCAGAATGAAGGATTGTTCAACTAGTGTAGCACCCATTGTGATGGGTGACAAATACAGTTTAACTCAATGTCCGAAAAATGCCCTGGAGCGAGAACAGATTAAAAGCATTCCCTATGCACCTACGGTTGGCAGTCTGCTTTATGTACAAGTGTGTATAGGGCCAGACATTAGTTTTGCAGTAGGGATGCTAGGCAGATACCAGAGCAATCCGGGAATGGAACATTGGAAGGCAGGGAAGAAAGCTATGTGATATTTACAAGGAACCAAGGACTACATACATACAGGCATTCTGACCATCTGGAAGTGGTTGGATATTTAGACTCAGATTATGTTGGATGCGTTGACTCTAGGAAGCCTACATCAGGTTACGTCTTTCTGCTTACAGAAGGTGCTATATCATGGAGAAGCATCAAATAGACATTGACAGCTTCATCCACCATGGAGGTAGGATTCGTTGCATACTTTGAAGCTACTACGCAGGCATTATGGTTAAGGAATTTTATCACAGGGCCTAGGATTGTGGATTCTATAGCTAAGACATTAAGCATTTATTGTGATAATTCTACAGCAGTGTTTTGCACTAAGAACAACAACCCTAGCTAAGCCATTAAACACTTATTGAACCATTTGATATACACTGTTGTGCCTTTCTCTAACAGCTTAAGCTTTTAGAGTAAATGGTGTTTAACATGGTATCAGAGCGGGGGGTCAAGTAATCAAATCCCGGGGGCCTATATTTCTGTGTTTATTCTCCCATGGAGGTGCTACTCCAGTGCGGTTGTGTGTGTTTGCCTCGGTGCCCTGTATTATCCCACAGATGTGTTGTTCCCATGCGGATCCCGCACGTGCAAGAGAGTATTGAACCATTTGATATACACTGTTGTGCCTTTCTCTAACAACTTGAGCTTTTAGAGCAAACTGTGTTTAACAGTAATAAACGACATAAAGCACCATGTTGTCAAAGAGTATGTTCGAGAACACAAGATGATCATTGAGCACAAGTTCAAAGCTAATGATTGCGATCCCATGACAAAAGGACTACAGCCAAATTTGTATAAGGAACATGTGGAGCATATGGGAGTTAATAGCTCAATTTATGGCTGATATTTGGTGCTTATATAGAAATCAATCGATTGTTATTGCAGAATGAAGGTTGATATTTTTAGTTCATCCATTTCTTTTGTGCACATAAAGTATTACGGATGACTGAAAGTCTATTGGGACAATAAAGTTGGACCTTGAATGGTTTAAAGGAAGTCCATTCATAAGGAAATAACTGCCACGTCAACTCCTTGACAGTTACCATGTACATAATGGATTCAAACATGGGTAGTTATGATCAAGTTGGTAACTATTCATAACTTTCATTAGTGAATCATGTGGTAAGTTATGAGAGAGTTTTATCCCATTAGATAACTGCTCTCATAACTACTTTCTTGATGGGAGAAAGTAGATAAAGTTTGTTTTTCGAGAATATGTCCCTAGTCTAACACTCAAGCCTGTGATTTCCATCAAATCTCAACAGAGATTTTTTTTTTTATCAGTAATGTAATTTTCAATTAAAATGACCCTCAGGCCTAAATCCTTACAGAAATATAGAATGAGTATAACCGGGATGATCGTTTTCGAATATGCCGACCAAGTCCCACGGAGCCAAATAGTAATTTTTCTTCCCTTCCAACCCACTCCATAGAAAGTTTCTTTGCAACTGTTCGATTCTTTCCGCTACCGAAGCCGGGATGATCAGGATGGACATCAAATACGGAGGCAGGTAAAAGTACGTCAAATCAAGGTAACCTTTACCCCCTTTAAAGTATGTCGTGGTTAAATTGCTGAAAATGGAAGCACTGTTCTCACACATGGTGAAATAAAAAAAAGAAGAAGAAATTACGAGAATTCGTGCATAATACTAATCAGTTTAGTAAATGATGGTTGCCGTTCGTTGGAGCGCAAAAGTTGCAGGGAAAGAGATAAGTTTTGAAGGTATTTCCGATTCAAGCAAAAGATGGTTGCGCATTACCGAGAGGTGTGGGGGTGTTGTCTAGTTGGGTTATCCTTCAAGATGAAGAAGTGGAGTGGTTCATGCGAAAGATGGTGGTGCTTTGCCAAAAGGAAGATTTGTTTGGGGTGCTCGGTTCCTCTCGTGTTGCTGGCCGAGCGCTTCTTTTGGAACTTAGAAAGAATGCGAGGGGTTCTTTTATTAGGCTTTCATCGTTTTCGAATAACGCTCGCCAATTCTCTCTGTTCTTGCCCAAATGCCCTGGCGAGCAGGGATGGGGTTATCTGAAGAAAATGTGTTTGGAGGTGTCGTGGTTGCCCTCTGGATCTTCGAATGGGTTGTCTCGTGGAGAGGTTTCTCTCCCTGGCGATGTTAGGCCTGATGGCAAGGTCTCGGAGCTTTGGAGAGTGAACCAGGTCGCAACTAGAATCGATAATTTTGGGTGGTCTCCTGTGGTTGCGATTTGTCCGTTCAATATTAGTTGGGCCTTTGTTGTCTGTTGTCAAGCGTCATCTAGAATTGTTGGCTGGACTTCGGTGAAGGAGTCTTTGAAAATGCGGTGCCCAAAGTTAGAGTTGGAGAATCCTGTTGGTATTAATGGTTTTCGAGCCGTCCTCTTTGTGAAGTCGGAGGAAGTAGCTGAATTGTGAACATCTTTAAAGTCGGTTGAATGTGCTGGCCAGGTGGAGG
This sequence comes from Pachysandra terminalis, assembly GCA_031762675.1. NCBI lineage: Eukaryota > Viridiplantae > Streptophyta > Magnoliopsida > Buxales > Buxaceae > Pachysandra > Pachysandra terminalis. The sequence continues at coordinate 15,621 of JAUPMG010309743.1, forward strand.
TGGTGTTTTCAAGATGGCCGCTGGGAGAAGGTCTCAACGTAGGTCCGGTGCAGTCGGAAGGGTTATGGTTGTCATTGGAGGGGATCCCTGCTCATCTCATTGCGGTGCAGTTTTTCAAGACGTTGGGGGAGTTGTTCGGAGGTCTTATTGGCGTTGGGAATATTTCTGTGTTCAAAAATGGTTTGGGGAAAGTGGAGTTACGGATTAGAGAAAGTTTGGGTCGGAAAATTCCGAGAATGGTGGTGGTTTGGGATGGCTCTAATCCGTTTGATGTCTACGTGGACTTTCCAGCGTCTTCTCCGGTAGACAGGGGTTTTGCTAGGTTGCAGAATTTCAAATGTGTTGAGGACGGTCGACCCTGGACACGTGTCGAGTCAGGGTCCTCTGCAAGCCTGTAGCATCAGGGCCAGCTGTTTGAGCCAGGTGTTAGGCCTGGGCCTACAGCCGGAGTGTCTCTTCAGGTGCAGTGTGATGAACATGGACCCTCTTTTCAAGGCCAGTCATCCGGGTGTGGGCCTCGGAGGGGTGATGAGCCTGGTGTGGATGGGCGGTCCTTATCTTTAGTGAGGTCCGGATCTTCTTCTTTGGGAGGTGGGCTAAAGCCGAGTTTTGTTGGTTCCGTTGAGTTGGGCTTTAAGGGTGTGGAATCTTCTCCGGATACATGCTTGGCGTCTGTGG
>JAUPMG010309754.1:0-16297 GCA_031762675.1 Pachysandra terminalis
AACTTGGAGCTGGTAACTAAAAGCAGATACCATGAATGTAGATAGCTTTAAGGAAAAAAAGGGAAAACATGTAAAAAATTTCTAATATTTTTGTTGAATACTTAACTTTGATTTTTTTTTTCCTTTCAGACATTGTGATGCACTCTGCTACTAAATTTATAGCTGGGCATAGCGATGGCATGGCTGGTGTCCTAGCTGTAAAGGGGGAAAGGTTTGTTACTCCTATCACTTTCTTTCTGTTGCACATTTAGAAAATTTGTGTGTTTGTGTGTGCGCTTTTATGTATGTACATGCAGGCACACATACACATACATATAAAATTGAATGTAAGCGTGCATACACAACAAAAGATAATGACGCTATTGAAGGAAATGGTCACAACCTTAGTTGTTTCTTCTATCCATAGAGGCATGCTTATGTTTTCTGAATGAATGCGAATGGACTCCTTGCACAAAGCAAACTTATTAGGAATATTCCAATTTCTTCTCACGTAAATTGGCAGTCCACAATAATGCCACCTTAGAGGGGAGTCGTGACTTCCAACTCAACTTGGAACGGATAAAATATGGCTCCTTAAAAGAGAAAGAAAAAAAAAGATCTATTTGAGAAACCCCCATCTTTCTCTCATACCCATTTTATGAAGCCCTCTCCAGTCTCCATAACCTACTTTCACCTTATGAAGAAGAGAGGACACCAATCAGGTCTAGTTCCTACTCAAACTGCAGGCATCTCAAAGGAATTTCCCAAATATTCCATTCTTTCTAATCAAGGCATTACAAATCAATGATTCCTTGTTTCCTAGCAACCAAATATAGTCCACATATTGCTGCATCCATTGGGCATTTGTGCACCAAACATCCTATCAAAAATTCTCACATTGCCCCCTTCTTCGAAAAGTGGATGCCTTCCATAGATTTATCATTCACACTTGCGGTTGCCTTCCCCAGATGCACCCTATATGAGCCTTTATATGGATCCATTGACTAATCACCCAAGAAGAACCCATGTTAAGCCCCTCCTCCAAAGACTGTCCTTTCCTTCCCAAACCTTCATATCGACTTCTCGAACAAGGCTTTATTAAAGCTGATGAGAAATATTAGGACTAATCCAAAAGGATTGCACATCAATTTTTAATTCACACAATGATGATTGTTTCACCTTCTAAACTAAACCACAGATATCCTGTTGCAGCTTTTCAAGTTGCTCCGCTACTGAACCCGGAATCCTCAAAATCGTAGTAGTAGGAAGGTTAGTCAAAGTGCTCTTGATAAGTGCTACGTTGCATCCTTTGTAAAGATACCTATTCTTCCATGTCACCAGCTAACTCTTCATACGTTCAATATTTGGATTCCAAAAAATAGCGTTGTAGGTAGCCCCTAAAGAGATACCTAGAGAGTTTTCCTATCCTACACGTCAAAGGCTCAAACTGACACGGAGCATATCCAAATTTGCCACCTCCCCCCACCCCAAACATCTCACTTTTTCTCTGATTAATCCTCATCCATGGCACTGTTTCAAAACAAATGAGAATACATCTGAGAGCCCTCAACTGAGAATGAGAAGCTCCCCAAAATATTGTGTATCATCTGCAAACTGAAGGTGAGTTATATGTGGTCCACTCTCTCCTGTCCTAACGCCCTCCAAAAGGTTGGGATCCTTTGCGTTTAAGTGTGTATGTTATCCCTATATAACCTTTTCTTATTTATTTTTTGTGTAATTAACCTTAGATATTTATTTTCTTTTCTCTTCCCTTTTGGTCATTTCTTCAGCTTGGCAAAAGAGATATATTTCTTACAAAATGCAGAAGGATCTGGATTGGCACCATTTGATTGTTGGATTTGCTTACAGGGTATCAAGACCATGGCTTTACGTGTTGAGAAGCAACAGGTGCAATTTTATCTTTTTTGCTTTTCATTGGTCAATTTAATCTGTCGAGTTTTTGATTCTGCTACTTATGATCCAGTTATATTTATTGGATTTTGTTATGAATTCAGCGTTGACACTAACATATCCTGAATTAACCAACAGCATTAATTATGAAATGCTGGAGGTAGTGTTTATCTTTTGTTGGTCCAAATGCATTACATGGAATCCAGTTGTCTGGATTTAGTGGATATAATTAAACAAAATCCTAATATGCTTTGATTGCTTACCATACTGGGAAACATTTACCTTTCCAAATGAATCTTGTATGTGTGTGTGTGTATTTGAACCTTTATTGACATATGTGCGAGTATAAAAGTTTTTTTGTAATCTTTGTATGTAAAATTTGTTTATATTTACTCATAATTATAGAAGGCAGATTTGTTGGTGGAGATTTTTTTGAATCAGATTTGTGGTATCAGGTAGCAAAATGCATAAATTTTACATGATTTTTAAGCTTCATGAAAGTTTTTGAAGTGAAGAACGGACAACATTGCAGCTATATTTTTTACGGGAGGAAATCAGCTGTGGGCTACCATGTGGTCTACCCTGTGGTGTGGTTTGTGATTGGATGAAAAAACAAGCAAGTTAAGTTGTTTTGTAAACCAATCACAGGCCACCCACAGAGAGGACAACAGAGTAGCCCACAGCTGATTTCCACCCATTTTTTTTACTAGGTATCAAGTTTCAAACCATAAAACTCAGTCTGGATCCTTTTACATACGAAGTCGTAAGTCTATTTCTCAATAGAATTCTTCAAGCTGTTAATTCATTAAAAAAAAAATTTTAAGCTGTCAGTCTTGTATTTTGAAATTAGGTCCTTGAAAATAAAAAAGAAACAAAAGGATAATTTAATTTTATTGGTGTGATGGAACTTGACAAAGAAACGAGATTTGGAATTAGAAAACAACAGCCAGTTTCCACAAATTCCATTGTACTGACATTCTTCTGCATATCACTTTTTATGGTTACTTATAGATCTTGATTAACATATCTTTTCCTTATTTATCTCTTAGGTATGTATGATTGCATTGTCTTTCCTTGGACTGGATTGATAGAACAGGATCCATGCTGAACCTGACTGAGGGCATGGTTTCTTGATTGATTGGTATTGTACTTTCTACCTATGTCTTTCCTTACCCATTTTACTGACATTCTTCTGCATATCACTCTGTATGGTTACTTATAGATCTTGATTAGCATATCTTTTCCTTATTTATCTCTTAGATATATATGTATGATTGCATTGTCTTTCCTTAGACTGGATTGATAGAACAGGATCCATGCTGAACCTGACTAAGGGCATGGTTTATTGATTGATTGATATTGTACTTTTTACCTATGTTACTTAGCCTTGAGTCCTCTCTCTCTCTCTCTCTCTCTCTCTCTCTCTCTCTTTAAATTAGCAATGAGTACCTTAAAAAGCCGAATCTTTTTGAACTGCAAGCCTAACCTTTTTGAACTGCCAACAGACTTATCAACAGTTCAGTTTGAGCTTCATTGAGGTTGGGTTATTTAATCGGTATGAACCTGTAAAAGCCGGATATGAAGTTGTATAAACTGGATTTTACTGAATAGTTTGGGTTCTCTATTTTTTTTCTTTAATTGATTATGTTCATGTAGTCTCCCATTTGTCTCAGTTTGAACTGCCATTTGAACCAAGTAACGACTGACCTACTCATTGGTCAGATGCATGGTCTGGTTTTTAGAACATTGATAGAAACAAACACATAAATATTTAAATATATTCTATTCTGGGCAATCCTATATGTCACGGCTGGTAAGGGCACAATTATTGACAAAAGCTTGCTGACTGGCAGATGCTGTTCATCTTGAGATGTAAGACATGCCCTCTGCCAATCCATTTGAATTTGGTCATAGTTCAACCTCACACATATTAGCTTTTCATTATCGTGATCAATATCTACTAATATTTAGAGGAAGGAAGTTGTTTAGATTTTTCTTTTCTTTTCTTCTTCCTCCTCCCAAGTTTCTTTTGTTGGTTCTTCCTTCTATATTGTGTTTTTATTAAATTAAATTGTCAAGAGATTTAAAGAGAACAATTTTAGATTGTTACTGGTCATCCTGGACGCTCTTTACATTATTCTCAGGTGCTGACATCAGATGACAGCTTAGTATCAAACCTGCAAACTCTATTTTTACTTACAGTCACTTCTTGCAGGGATCAGTGCTTAGCTTTTTGAAGGGCTCACTGGCACTCTGGAAGCACATTGCGGAAACCACCAAGTACTTCACCATAACTGTCAGCTTTGGTAATTATTTTCCTAGTTTTAGACATCTTGTTTGACTACCAAAGTTTTCACAATGAACAAATTTCTGTGTTCATTATTGCTTATGAGATCCTCTTTTATTTGTAGGGAGTGTGAAGTCACTCATTAGCATGCCTTGCTTTACGTCCCATGCATGCATCCCAGCTTCAGTTCGTGTGTCTAGGGGTTTAACTGAGGATCTTGTTCGCATTTCTGTTGGCATCGAGGATATAAATGATCTAATTTCTGATTTGGACCATGCGATTAGAACCGGACCTTTGTAAGGTGCTTGCTTCATCCAATTTTGAGCATGCTTGGATGATGTTATTACTATTTTTTCCCCCTTTTTTTTCTTGTCATTTCCGTCTCTCTTTACATTAATTTTTGTTTCAATTATTTAGAGAAGTTCAGTATTTGTGAGCAAAATAAATGGTTGGAATTTGATTTACTTTATTCTAGTATTGAGAGCATACGCATAATATTCTGAACTTGAAAGTTTTTATGATTGGAATCATATTTCTAAAAGTATATTAACAAATGCATGAATTTGGCTGATAGGATCAGGCTCAACCAATGATTAATAACTTGTTACACCTTCTTTTTCATGGAGTCCACATTACCCAAAAATATACACAAAAGTTGTTTCTTCTTTTTCCTGATTCTTTGTTCTTATGTTACCAAATCTGCAGAAACTTAAACCACATATCATCAAGGAATGTAACTACACTTTCCTGGTAAGCGATCATTTCCTGCTTAAGTGCTGTGTTTGGAACCTTGGATTTTAAAAGAAATGAAAAGAAAAGTAGAAAAGAAATGGAAAAGAAAAGAATAGAAATAACGAGTGTTTGAAAAAGGGTGACCAAATTCAATAACTCAAGTTATGGTTGGTGTTTAGTGACCGAGCTAATAATAAAACTTGAAAGGGACATTGAAATGCTTTTAAAGTGTTATTATTTGCAAAAGGGAAAATTATGAAAAAGGGTGACCAGATTCAATAAGTGCAAGAATAGCTAATAATCAAAATGTTGAATCTGGTATAGAAAAAAAATGGCAATCCTCAACAATATAATGAAAAAGAAGGGAGTTTTTAGATTTTGTTTATTTACAGATTACAATCTTTCCTACTGTATGAAGAAGCACACATCACAACAAAAACAGCTCAAAGTTTTATCAACCTCGTCACAATGTTAGTCATATTACTTACAAATGCACCCAGTAAAGGAGTAAGACCAATTCCATGCATCTCATGGTTAAATCATTTTTCAATCAATCTGCTTTTACCTTCTGCTAAGATAGATGATCCATCATCAGAACCCCCATAAACTGGTGAAAGTTTACACACTAGTCAATACCTTCCAAGAGTTCAAACTTTTGAAGTCTCCATTTCAAAATGCTATGTACAAATACATTTGTCCTGACGTTATCTGCTTGCCTTGCAGCCACAAAAGCATAAAATCAGCAGACAAACTGAATGTAAGTCCTGAATTGACTACATCAAGATTTAATCTTGAATCATATCTATCTCTATCTATCAATAAGAGAAAATAATTGCTCTAAATGCATGTTAAGCGATTAGAAGATATTGGTTGATAGAACCATTTACAACTTAAAACAGATACAGAACATAATTTCAATCTATTAAAAAAAGGAAAATGAAGGCGAGGACTTGTTGCAATCTTTACAATTGAAGCTATCTTCAAAAAATCTAGGAAATCTATAGTCATTGTTCTAACTGCATGTCAACTGATTAGAAGATATTGGTTGATAGAACCATTCACAACTTAAAACAGATATAGAAAATAGTTTCAATCTATAAAAAACAGGAATACGAAGGTGAGAACTTGTTGCAATCTTTACAATTGAAGTTATCTTCTTCCCCCCACAACAACCCAAAAAAAAAGTTTTCAGTAATCTATAATCTTATTAAAAACTGTTATTGAACCACATAATATATTGGTACTTGATTTGACATGCAATCATATAACCGTGGAAAAGAACTACAGCTGTGACGATAACATAGAAAACACATTTTTTAGTCCCTGTACTACTAAGTATAGTAACAACACATCTATAATACGCAATTAGTGCATCATTATTGGGATCCATGTTATTCAACAAGTAGGACCCATGTACTAGACCTGTTTCACAAAAGTTCAGCTTGAATAAATGATTCTAGTAATTAAACAATTGGATAATTTTGCAAAGACTCTTTCTCATGTTTTTAGCCATCGAAGAACATTGATAAATTTAGGTGGGTATCTTTATCAAATTTGGTCTATTTTTATTTTTATTTATTTTGTGTGTGTGTGTGTTAGTTACAAATTAACAGTTTGCACTGATAACTCACCCATGTCTGATAAAGTTTAGTACTACAAGAAATATTGTAATACAGGGACTACCTAAAGCATGCCCAAATACATATATCCTTTCTATACCTTAAGCAGCAATAAAACAAAATATGCTACATCAGTAATTTTTCCTATAATCTACTGCCAGATAACGGGTATCATAAGCTATTTTTTCTTCCATTTTTTGCGTGTCTCGAGTGCTTAAGAATCAAGCATCAAAACATTATTTTACCCACCTAGAGGAAAAACCAATCATACCAAAGAAAATGATACTGATTCTAATTTTGTGTTACAATACTAGCATCATTGGCTCATAACCCCACTTTTAGGTCTGGTCTTCTCAATCTTGAAAATATTATTAGTAGAACAATTGATTTTATTGCATGGAAGCCAATGTGCAAACATGAGGGTAAACATTGAACATCATTCTTAGATATGTCGCTTTGAAAATGGCAATGAAGGCTTCTCTTGAACCAAATATCCTATGGAAAGTAGTATTTCTCAGCAAATGTGGCACAAGTAGAAATTAATAAGATTCCCTCTTTTCTTCATTAGTAGAAAGTAGTTGTCAAGAAAACCAAAATTGTCCTTCAAAATTCATTATCAGAATTATTCCCTCTTTTCTTCCTTTCATACTATGAGATATTTATGATTGTTTAATAAAATCTTAGATCATTGGTTGGGTGAAAGGTCCTTTCTCCTTTTTCAATACCCTCGTATTTTTAAGCTAACCCAAAATAAAATTGCAATGTTGCTTTAACTTTCCATTCCTTCCTTTCAGGTTTTGCTTGAGATCCTAAGCTTCTTTTCACCCAAGCTTTACCACCATGCCAAAGATTGATGCTTTCTCTAAGATTGATTGCAAATTGTTGCCTTTATAGATGCCAGAACTTGGATCCTTAGCTTCATTGGCAGCTTACACGAAAGCCTTACTTCCTATCCCTTAAAGATGGATGCTCTAATAATCCTCCCTTTTGAGTAACATAGATCCCTAAGTTCAAGGCCTTCTATTTGTTAACAAAGCATCAGAAGATCAACATTTACTATATTCCTTAATGGAACATGCCGGAGATTCCGGCAAAACTGGGAACCAATCCTGGAGATGCACATACTCCAAACCAGGTAACCAAACCTTAGAGACCGCATTTCTAGCGAGTTCGTCAGAGGATGCGAAGATGATAGCCTCTGTAGATGACATCGGAATAATTTTGAAGTTTTCTTCCTGCTAAAAAATATCTCTTAGTCTCCTATTCACCCCCAACCAATTAATCTTTACTGACGAAAAACCAAGAATCAGCAATCTCCAGTCCTGAGCTTCATTTTCTCGCGCTTGCACACATTCGATAATGAGTGTTGTCCCACAATCAGCTATGCTCCCTGCCATAGTATTCGCTAATATGAATTCCTCCACTACTGATACCTTCACCCCTACCAGCCCCTCTCTTCCTTATCTATAAATACTTCCTCCAGTTCCCCTTTCTTCTTCACTGTAGTCACTTCCTCCAATTACCCTGTAATTTCCTCTGTATTCACATCCTCTTGACACAACTCCTCCACCAATGTCCTCCCACCAACTGTTCTGAAGTAATCCCACTACTTAGGAACTTTAGATTTAGGGATATACAGTGATTTGTTCTTGCCATCATTCCTAACCAAAATTTTAAGAGAGTATCCCCCAGAGTTCCGATCAAGATCTGCGATTCCCACCCACTGATTCAGTTGGCACGAATCTAGCCTTGTACTCCGATCACCGACTGCCTTAGCAGCCTGTAGCATGTTCCTGAGCCCCTTCCCCATCAAACAATACAGAGCAACTCTGCCCTCTGCTTCTCCTAGCCTTGTACTCCAATCACTGACTGCCTCAGCGGCCTGTAGCATGTTCCTGAACCCCTTCCCCATCAAACAATACAGAGCAACTCTGCCCTCTGCTTCTCTCGGTGATGCGCAAGGATTGAACAACACCATTCGAGAAACCTTCGAGTTCAAAGCTCTTCCTCTGAAGCTGAATGAACTCGCGAATGGCAATGGGTTTCCTCCATCTGTTACTTACTTTCTTCCTCACCTTGTGCCAAGAACCTTCGCTAGAATTTTTTGAAAGAACATCTCTGAACAAAACCCTTCGTTTCCCACCAATCACCGTTGTCATTCGTCGTCGTCACTGTCTCATGAAACTGGCAATGTTGCTTTAAGCTAACCCAAAATAAAATGGCAATGTTGCTTTAACTTTCCATTCCTTGCTTTCAGGTTTTGCTTGAGATCCTAACCTTCTTTTCACCCAAGCTTTACCACCATGCCAAAGATTGATCGCAAATTGTCGCGTTTATAGATGCCAGAACTTGGATCCTTAGCTTCATTGGCAGCTTACATGAAAGTCTTACTTCCTATCCCTTAAAGATGGATGCTCTAATAATCCTCCCTTTTGAGTAACATAGATCCCTAAGTTCAAGGCCTTCTATTTGTTAGCAAACCATCAGAAGATCAACATTTACTATATTCCTTAGCATAAGAATGAAAAATAAGGCCCTTTATACACATGTTTATGCGATGTGCACAAACAAAATTGAAATGGCAGACCATCCTTTTATTTACTGCAAGGTTGTAACTGGCATGTGTGATCATTCAATACTTACTGTGAATATTTTTCTGATACTCCTATATGAAGTGGCAAATCTCCTTATGTACTGACATTCTTGGGTTTGGAGGCAACAGAGGAAGAGTTCCTTGGAAAGGAATGGTTACTGCTATCTATGTGTTCTTTAGGAAGAAAGAAATATGAAAATCTTTAAAGAAAAGATGTGACTACTCATCACTTACAGGAAAAAAATTAAAAATTTGGTGTCCTTGAGGACCATTTCTAAAAGGCTTTTAGGATTGCTCCCTAAGAGATTTTTTAAGCGATTGAACAGCAGCCCCGGCTCAATCTTCGCTTCATAAATTGCCATGTGGAGATGGACTCCTATTAGTATCATTAAGCTGAATATATGTGGTTGCTCCTTGGGAACCTGGTGGAATCAGTCAGACACACTGGGAGGAGAACAGAAGACGTTCCTTCATACATGCCATGGTCGTATATCCACTCTATGTGGTAGGAGCAATTCTAGCGGGGCTGAATGTTCTAACATTGTTAAGATTTAAGAGGGTTGAGGCTACTTGAGGCTCTTCCCCAGTGCAGAATTATATTTGAAGTAATGCCATTGACTGGGGGAGGAGAAGTTATAAAGGTCTGTGGTCTATCGGACAAACCGTTATGGAGATTCAAGATTTGGTTTTCAATTATTAGTTTTTTTTTTTAATTGAAATCTTGGTTCTCATGTTAACTTTCTCGTTCTCATAGATACACCAGCTAATAGTAGGTAGATTTTCCTGCAAAGAGGGGGAGTTGGTCAAAAGGTGTTTATTATGGACTCAAGGCTTGTGCGATCTTTGTTTTTGATTTGTAACTCACTTTTGGTTGTTTGTAATGGGGGGTAACTAATTTCAGAACTAGAGCTACGAAAATAGCGAAGCCAACAGATATACTCACATTAATGTTGCTGATCAAATTTGCTGGTACAGATTATAATGGCTTGACTATTGTTCGCAACAATCAGGAGCAATAAAGCAACATGCCAAAAAGTAACCAATCTTACCAATTAATCAATCACTGCCAAATTCTTCATAACTCAAGCCTTCTGATATTGTGTCCAGCTTCTTACTCTCTCCTGTAGAAAATATCAGTTATCAATTCCTAGATTCCATAAGCATGATACAAATTGCAAAATTCTCAGCTTGACAATCGCCCATTCCTGGGGAATCCTGGAAGTTGTCGGCATTTGATGCAAGGAATGGAGACCTCGAGAAATTTTCCATTATCTCTGCCAAAATGGCACTAAATGATTAATTTGAGCATCAGAAAAAAAAAAAATTATAAATGCAACAAAGGAGGAGAGGGAGAACTTTGGGAAAAATCAGCTGTCAAATCTGGAAGACTGGAATTTGGAGGTATTGAATCTGTATCCAAGAGTGGGCCCCGTCATTCAGGGGATGCGAGCTAGACTCCATGCTACTGAAAGATGTGACAGATACATCTCCAATTGTTGGACATGTTTTGAGGACATCACCATCCGCCCCAAAAGTGGGTGCGGATCCTCTGTGGTGTAAATTCCTCTGGTCGTTCTGTGATGTGCTCGTTACAGATGTTCTTTTTTAATTTGTTTACTTTGTGTGTACTTGTTTTTATTTGGTTTTTGTATATTGGAACTAGGTAGTCATATTTTGTTTGTACTTTGATTAGTAGCTTGGTTGTTAATTTTCACCTAATGGAAGGGATAGACTACTTGTAGTGATCTGGATTTTCTTTTTTCCCTTTTAATGGAATATGCGGGTAAGCAAATCTCCAGTGAATTGATGTTGTTGCTGCTGTGTATTTTCCTATGTTGCTGTTGCTGCTGGATTTTTGTTTGTGTCGAGTGGTGGAAAGGAAAGTGTCTTTTACTTTCTTTTCTATCCTTTTTCAATGCAAGATAACAGAACTACAGTAATAAGAAGTCATAGAAGACTTACCTAAGGCTAAGGCAACAAAACTACAGTAATAAATCTCTCACATATAGTTATTCCTGCTTCTGTTCTTTTTCCTTATTCCTTAGCCTCATTTCTAAGTTGTGATCTTAATATTCCTCACATTTTAGAAGACTCATGGCTCATCATATAGTTCAAAATCACTATTTTAAAGAAGTTTTATATGTTCAAAATCTATTGGATGATAGCTTCTGGGTTATCCCAATGCCCAAGAAGAGTACATGGGCATGGAGGAAAATTCTTGCATCTAGGCCTGTTGCTAGAAGACTCATGACTCATCATATGGCTAATGGTGAGAATACTTATCTGTGGTGGGATAATCTAGGCCTGTTGCTAGAAGACTCATGACTCATCATATAGCTAATGGTGAGAATACTTATCTGTGGTGGGATAAATGGTTACCTCTTGGTCCTCTCAGCTGCCATTCTCAGTCTTTACCCTTGTCTCTCAACCCAGCAAGGGTAAGCTCCATTCTTCTCAATCAAAGGTGGGTCATACCTAACCCTGAAGGTACATTTACTAACATACATGGCATCTAATCATAGAACACTTCCCCAGGGTCCATTGGGCTAACTTGATATGGTTTAAGCATTGAATTCAAAAGCATAGCTTCATTACTTGGATGGCTTTCCCTAAACATCTACTAACATAAGACGGACTCATCAGATTTGGTATTATTAACTCCTCTTGCGTTTTCTGTAGAGATTCAGAGGAACATTTTGATCATCTGTTTTTTGAATGTAAGGTTACTTCAGAAATCTGGGCAGGCAGCCACACTTCAGAAATCTCTAATAAGGAGAAATATCTTTCATTGGGAAGCTGAAATCCATTGGATCCTTTCCCACCAAAGAGGAAAGTCACTTCAGAGTAAAGTCAGTAGCTACTATTGCCAACAAGAGGGCATTTTGTGCTACTAAATACCATATTTGGCTAGAGAGGAATGCTAGGATCTTCAAGAACAAATTCCGACCCAAGGAAAGCATCATTAAAAGCATATGTGAGGATGTTAAATTGGCTATGACAGATTTGAAAGACAATGTAGAAGACACTCCAAAACTGAGATTTCTTCTCTAGTTGGAACATTCCTGTTCAGTTCCACCACAAGATCCCTAGGATGTACTGTTGGACACCTCCTAAATCAGGATTCTACAAGCTCAATGTGGGTGGGTCAGCAGCAGAATCTATTTGAAACAAGTATTTACTGTAAAATAGTGATGAGGTTCAAACCAATAGATTTTGAACTTATATCAAATCCTTAAAAGTAATATATCCTCATTTGAAAACTCAGTAATTTCTATTAATCCAAAATGATATATCATCATACCAAACCCCAACATGTAATTCTAAACAAAACTAGATACCTCAAATTTGTTTTCCCCCTGTACCTGAACTCAACCTGCTTACACATCCCAATATGACTACTACAGTTTAAACCAAAAAATCTCCTCCTCTGAGTACCACCCAAGTCTTCATACAAATCTCAGCAACTCAAAGCCAAGACATCAAAACCAGTAAAGTTTTAGTTCAGGAACCATTATAAGCTTTGCAGTTCATGTTGCTCAAATCAGTAACTCAGCACCTAAGCGCAACAATGAGCAACACCATAGCATAGGAACACATCACAGTCAGCACCTCAGCTTCAGCCCACAACAGCACCCAAGCCACAGCACCAGAAGCACTACAAGGTTCACTTCAGCCCACAGCAGCACCCAAGCAACAACTTCCAAACCACTTGCACTTGCACCGCACAGCACCATGAACAGCACAACACAGCACCATAGTCTACAGCACACCATCAGACCACAGATCAGCACAAACAGCACCACGGTAGTTCAGCATCAGAGCCATTCATCATCACAACTACAAGGTTCACTTCAGTCCACAACAGCACCCAAGCAATAGCTATCAGAGTTTACTCTAAGCTCATGGTCCAAAATCTACAGAAGAGGGGCATGAAAGAAGCAACAAGAATGCTCTAAAAATGCCATGCAACAAAAGAGAAAAGTAGGAGCAACAAGAGCTATCAGAGTTTAAAATGTGGACTTGCTCACAACAAAATAGACAGTCTGGCTTTGCCTGAATGGCAGTTTACAAATCGAGACATGAATAACATCATCTAGAACGTCTTGATCCTGGAATACTTCTTGCCCCTGATCTTTCCATAGGACCAACCTCCTACGGAGATCCATTAATATCATAACACCCCCTTCATCTTCGTCAATTTTTACTGCTGTAGGATGAAGAAAACGGTTATTGTAAACTATTGTTAAATATAAGATATACCAACATCTTAAAGTAATCAGATCAAAGAGCATTGGTACCTCTAGTATAGTTGTATTTCCACACATGGAGTGGCGAATTTCAAAGAGTGCAAGTTTCATCTAAGTCAAGGCGAAGGACAATTGAATCAAAAGACATTGGTTTACACACACAAGTTGCTTGTGTAACGTACTTGATCTCTTGCCCAAAGAAGCTGCTTGTGTAAAGTACCTGATAGAAACAGAAGTTTACAAGAAGAGATATAGTTCAATCATATACTTGAAATACATATATATCAAAATAAATGAAATAAAGTTAATCTATGCAGAGGAATGTAGATCTCAAAGTGATGGTGACTCCACCACCTGGTTTTTCCCTACTGTGACTCCTAATGGCTTTATCAACTTCAACCTCAGTGTTCTTTGCAGGGTAATTTGAAGTAATTCTGAGAGAAAAGGCTTAACAAGGGTGGTAATATCATAAACCTTTCAAACCCTCTACACTCCAACTGAATCTTACCAGTTCATTAGTGAATACACTATGTGCTCTCTGCACTATCAACGGCAAAAATAAGAGACAAAAACTAGAAAAATGAATAACAAATGATATAACATATAAAATTCAAATGATGGGGATTTTCCATGAAACAAAAAAAGTATGAATTAACTTAAGTAACAAAAAGTATCAATTAACTCAAAAAGCTTTAAAGCAAACATAAATGAGACCAATAATAGTGAACTGCCTGAAATCTATACACCATACTCCAATCATCAGTCCATGTGGTTGTAAATATTCATAGTATACTCAAACTTGAGAGGGATCTTGGTCAGTTAAAACAAAGAATGTGTTAGTATGATATAAGCATGAGAGAACAAAGGTCAATAAGAGCTCATTGGTGGTGTTTAGCAAAACAAAATTACCTTGCAAGAGTCTTGTTGCGAACTAGTAATAGAGAATAAGTGGTCTTGATATGATCTACCAAGGCATAAATCTGGCTTATGATTGCCCCTTGTTGCTTCTGGCAAAAGATATGGTTGCACAATATATAACAAAAAAATGTCAAACTCTATGAATAGAGTTCTATAGTTTTAATGTTTAAAACGAATTACCTGTTGGGTGAAGCTATGGTTGTTGGAAGTCTGCTGTTGATACATCATGTGAGTCGAGTACACTGGTCCATAAGTAAGCGAAGATTGCAGATGCCCATAATTGATTGGATCAGTAACAGAAGCACCCGAAGTCATTGGCACCTAAATATTCAAGGAAATGATTAAACCTAAATAAATAGCCAATAATAAAAACACAAGAAGCCGCAATCGTACCTGCATAGATTTGATTGATGCAGTGCATGATCTTTCCCCGTGTTGTTTAGATTTAGAGAGATTTTGACTTGATTGGGTAGGACTTTGCACAAGGTTTTCAACTGCTTCTTTTTGTGCTCTCTCTTCTTAGGTTTCTCAACAACCTTTTGCAATTGGTCAGATTCATGCGGCTTATGTGTCTTTTTTTTGCATTACAACTTTAACAAGGGCATTTTGACTCCTACGAAGACTTGTATTAGCACGAACAAATTTCTCATTTGGTTTAAAACCTCTCACTTCTGCAAGTACATCTCTTTTAGCAATGTGATCTTTATCAGGATGCTTATCAACTTTTTTTTCAACAATCGGTATATTCTCCTCACCTTCACATATATTGTCAATGGTAAGACTCTCACTTCCTTCACATTATGCATCAACCTCCTTGCCACTAGTAGGTTCCTAAAGGATTTCATGCTTCAACAGCTCATGTAAATGTTGTTTCATTTGGTTAGCAAGGCTTAAAACATAATCGTAACCATGTCTACTACTCGCAGCCCTCTTTGCTATTGAAACGAGTTTGTGACACAGATTTCCATAACGCTTCTCGGACTCCAATCTAAGATCAGTTTCTACAGTGACTGAATGACAATTCATTACACTTCCTCTAGACTTGGTATTCTTTCTTCATCTATACAAGATGTACTTATTAGGAATCTTCATTATGCCATTGGCGTGAAAAGCACATAGTGCAGGAGTACAAAGAACTCCACAAAATTCAAACTTCTTACAACTACCGGTAACACTAATATTTGAATGGTCAAATGTGATTGTGTGGGTACGTCGCCTAGTGAACTTCATGTTTGAAACTTTGTACTCAATGGTTGTCCCGCTTTGTACAAAACTACACATACAATTCATTATTTCTATAAAGTGTGCTTGAAAAATCTCAAATATCGGTTGTGCATAAACACTTTTTGCATGATCTAAAATCAATATTGATGCAATAGACACAGGAACGCTTTGAATACTTTTGTAATCCGCTTTTAACTCATTTCTTCGACTTGCCACCAACCTATCAAACTGCTCTAAAAATCTTGACATATCTTTTGAAATATTAAGATATGATTTCAATGCACTGTTCATAGATCCTGATCGTTGTGTGGTTGTCATAAAGGAACAAAAAGTGCTCCTTCCATATGCAAGAGATCATTTCTCTCTCCTTAATCGTGCTTTCAACCAGTGATGTAGGACGGCAAGAAACTCTTAAAATAAAATAAAAATAAAAATAAAGAGGAATAAGAAGGATAATCTGACATAATATCTTTGTCAAGACTGTGAATAGATTGGAATCTCACCAATTTGAATTAAGGGTTGGTAAAAGCGTCTTACCAATACCATAAACATAGGAGGAATCACACCCAAGGTTTACGATGTCGATGTCGCCAGGCATGTCGCCAGGTGACTTCGGTAACATGGTGAAAACATGGGAGAATATGGGGAAACATGGGTTTTTGATAGATTTTTTGCCCCAAACTTTAAATATGTCTAATTAAGACCTAAATGCATCCAAATACATCAACAAATGCAAAAGAAAAAAAAAATGCCTACACATCAAAAGTCATTACATGAGGGGGGGGGG
>JAUPMG010309764.1:0-16297 GCA_031762675.1 Pachysandra terminalis
TTAATCTAATGATTAGGATTAAAGATAAAGGACTTAAAATCTGATTAGGATTAAAGTAGGATAACATCAATGGATAAATCATACTAGAAGTAAAACACTTTAATTCTAGGGCTGTAAATTAACTAATCTAATCTAAAGGCTATTAATAAAAACATAATCCTAAATTAAGTATAACTCTAGATTAACTAGGGGACGCATCAGAAATCTATACAAATACTAGAGGGGACGTGTGAATCTTCATTCTATATGAGAGAGAGAGAGAGTGTGTGGAAGATAGCTGGAGCTAGGAGCTTTGAGAAGAAGAATAGTTTAGATTTAAACTGAGAACAAGAGGAAGAAGATCCGAAGAAGATTAGCCGAGGTAAGTAATTCAATTATTCTTTACTTTGGATCTGGATTTAGGTGAGATGCCATATTCAGTGAATATGAGATACCACTTTAATTCAAACTAAAGAACATGTTGATTTTATTAAAAACTCATACTTTTCAAGCATAATCATCCTATTGGAGGGAAGTTGGTATTTTGATTGAAATCTTGAGTTGGTTTGGTTCGGATTATGATTTTAATGGTAGTGTTAGTTGAAGGTTTTGCTCAATTTAATTTAAAAATACAAATTATAAGTTGAATTCTGTTTTCTGAGCAAATCGGCAGACTGCCGGTGTGCCGGTTCACCCAAGTGGGATCCGGTAGACCAACAGGTGTGCCAGTTAGCCTGCTGGACACCCTTGATACTGTTTGAGCCCTACCTAGCCCACCGGTAGACCAACCGACGTGCCGGTTAGTCTGCCGGTGGACATATTGATGTTATTTGTGAAGACCAGCCTCTGCCTATCCCACCGGTGTGCCGATTTGCCTACCCGGTGGCTAAACTTGTCTGTACCTATGAACTTTGGTCCCTGTCTAGCCTGTCGGAGGCCAACCGGTGTGCCGGTTAGCCTGTCGGTAGGATTAAATTTTGCATGTTGCCTGTTTCCAACCTCTGCCTAGGCTGCTGACAGACCAGCCAGCGTGCCGGTTAGCCTGCCGAACAGTCCAGGTTTGTTGGGTTGTAAGTGTTACCTATTCGTATGGACTTTGATTGATCCTAATTAATTGTGTTGATTATTGGATGGTTTTATGACATGATTGGTAGATTGTTATGACTAGTTGATGCATCTTTATATTTTATCATATATTATGCATGATTTATCTTATATTGAACACCATGAGCGATATACTATGTTTCAATCATTCATATTGATCACTTAATCTTATTTCACTGTTGTACACCAGTATATGTTTAGTTAATGTGAAAAATCACTACACATGCACAACATAGTCTAATTTCATTAATGACCACATTCTGATCATGTGCTTGACCACACCATCAGACCTTCACAACAGTTGAAGGTACTGATTTAACTGAGATTAGTTATGATTCTATATCATACTATGGTGAGAAAGTCCCAGATGGACTAATTATTTTGGTTGAGGGATTTGGCCGTCCCAATATTACCCCATTGTTCTCATCTCGATAACGTATTATTATACGTAACGGATGCCGCGTGAAATTCTGTTGGCAATCGCTTTATGTAAGACTCACTGAGGTTAGTCCTATTTATGGACGCCTTGGATTTTTGTATTGCACTGACCGAAAATATGTGGGGGAATTGTGCCCTCTTTGTCGAAACCCCTTAAAACTATGATGCGCACATAGAATATCTTACTGAGAGTTTCCATGTGTGGGGGGGACGGTTCGAGAAGACGTCTTGCTCAGTAATTGATTGGTCTGGTGTGGAGGTTATATAATTCGAATTCTAAACAGCATGCATAATTGCACATCATATGTATTTGCATGGATCACACTTGGCGATCACCCTTTCATTGTTGCATGAGCATGCATTGCATTCATTAATAACTAAACTTGCATTCATATTGCATTGCATTACTTTGTACATCATGTTTATCACATCATTACATGTATTTTGTTTTAGACTATGGATTATCATTGGAGAGTGGCTTTGACCCTATTCCAATCTAAAATACTGTTTAATTGATTTATTTGCTGAGCTAAGTGTAGCTGACGCCTTGGAGAAAACATTTCAGGATCTTTAGTTAGTAGACTACAGAACCATGGAGATCAAGGTGGAGACCAAGACCAAGACGAAGATAATATATATACTTAGGATTTATTTACTTATTTTAGTAGAACATGTATTAAGGATTATTTACTGGGTTTGTGTATAATAATTAGTTAATAGGGATTTGTTTTAAAACATGAGAATAGGCTATTTCCTTATTTATTTTCCGATGTGTTTGACTCAATTGTTTTGGATGTAATAGACTTAACAATTATTTGATTAATTTCAGTAAAAGTAATTCCTTTAAGCTTTATTAATTTAATTGGTTTGGCTTTTATTGCTTTCGACTCCAATAGGGATATGGGGTGAGAGTCGCAGTTTGAATCTAAGGGATTCCACGTGAATTTCCTTTAGGTTTGGGTCGTGACAAAAGTGGTATCAGAGTCTAAATTTTTTGTAAGCTTAAGTTTTCTGACCATGATACCAAAAGTGGTTTCAGTGTCTAAGTTTTCATGTTTTTAAATCAGTTTCCAAAATTTTTTGATTGCCGGTATTTTTAAAGTTTTCAAGGTGCCTATATTTCAAAGTTTTCTGTGTGTTGTGTGAACTACTAATAAATCTGGGTTATTAGTTTATGATAAGGAATCGGATGTTGTCTTCTCTTTCTACAGGTACTTAGTTGATTAACAATGGCCAGAAGAGATAGTACGGATACGAGTACAGTAGCAGCAAGAGATGAGGACAGTCAGAACCTGCAACTTAGTGGGATTTTACAAACAATGGGGCAGATAGCCTCTATGATACAATAGCAACAAGCACAAGTACGAGTAATGCTTAATCATGCTGAAACACCAAGGAACTTGAAGAAGGAAAGGAAACCTATAACCTATCAAGCTAATTTACTGAAGGCTCGAAGGACACAAAAGCAAGAGAATACTCCAAGAATTGCCTCAAACCAGAAGAAGTTACAAGCGTGGGAAGTGTGGACATCATCAAGGTGATTGTCAGTCTCCAAAGGTTCGATAGCAAAACTCATCACAAGAATCAAGGAACACTCAAAGCAAGGTAGGATGCGATGCTCCAATTGCGGAAGAAGGGGACATTGCCAAGAAGATTGCCGGTTACCAAACAAACGACAACAACAAACTCAAGAAGCAAAAGCCTACATCATGGAACAACAACAAGACAAGGACATCAAAGGTACTATTTGATCTCAGCATAGGTTGATTGGTTGACAGAACATATATGAGGGAAGTATCTTAACTTTTCTCAATCGGGGATTATCAGAATTGTCTTAAGGGGAATAGAATGTAATAACCGGAAACTTTTATAGGGATTAATTTGTAATTAATTAAAATATGAGTTAATTTAAGATTTTAGTAGTTAGCTACAGATTTAACTTTCACTGTATGGAAACTAAAGTGCTTCACACACAATCATAACTCTTTAAGTTATAATGTGTGGCCAGTCCTGATAGGTATTAATTAATTTATTAATAACAGTTCATAAATTATTTAAAATACTAAAATAAAGTATTAATTAATTCATCAATAAATACTTAAATTTACTATTTAAAATACATTATTTGAATCAATATACTTACTGATATGTATACTATTCAATTTTTTTAAACTATAAATATGAGAACTCAAATTACTAAAATGAAATTTTAAACTACTAATTATAATGGTTATCATTAAACATTTAAAAATAACTTTTCAATTATGTTAAATAAATATATTTTATTATGAAGTATTCTTTTCTTAAATCTTTCAATAGTACTTGTTTATAAAATATATTTATATTAATAACAGTAGAAAAATTGTAGATCATTTGTGTAAAATTTTTTATTGTTTTATAGATAACATCTATATGTTTTCTAATGACTTTAGTTTATAATTATAAACTTGTTTGTATAAAAGTCTTATTAAAAATATAAGTAAAGCCTTTTAGAAAGAAATATATTTAGTAATAGGTTGTTTTATAATAATAATAATAATAATGATAATTTTTTATAGATTTATTTCTGAAAAATTTGTATTGCTATAAAACATTATTATTTAAGTAAATTCATTAAGGAGTCTTAATAGATTTTATTTATATATTTTATTCAAATACTTTAGGTTTTTATAAAAGGTTATGATTGTATAGATTTACCAAAATTATTCATAAATTGTTAATATAAATAATTATAAATAGTGTATGTAATAAATTCTGAAAACTATTCTTTTATCATATGCAAAGCTATTTTTTTTGATTATGATTTCTATAAGTTTAAAACAATACAATCCACTTTAATAATAATATAAGTATATCTGTATTTTGAAACCAATTTATTTAGAACACCTAAGTACTTTAATTTCAAGAAGGACGAAATTCATTTAAGGAGGATAGAGTGTAACAACACGAAAAACTGAAACATAATTTTTTTTTAATACAAAGCTACAATAGAAAATTAATAAGATAAGCCATATCCTTAAACACTTATGTAATAAACTATATACTACCCTAATCAATATTATTATAGTAAAACCCTCTATAATCATACATTAAAACATATTATACTGTTTAAGGCTTATTTAACTAAGTGTTGGGCTTAACTAATGAGTCTTGGGCTTATTTAAAAGAAACTGGGCTTATAAACCTTAATTGGGCTTAAGTGATTAAATAGGGATCTTAATTAATTAATTAGCTTAATGGTCTTAAGGCCCAAAACCCACAACTTAAACTTTAAACATAATTAATCTCGTTTTTAATAAAGGCCTTCTATAAAACTTGAGTTAAAAAGTGATTAGGAGTCCCAAACAGCTTAAAAATGATGCCCATTAGTTATATTAGGATTCCGCATTAAATAAGATAATAAAAGATTAGTTTAAGTGAGACTCGGACACTAATTAAGGATAATTTACATTCTAATTAAAATAGGGCTTAGAGATTAAAAGAAGATAAATACTAAGTTATCTATAAGTAATAACTTAGGTCTAAAGGCCATGATTTAACTAACTATATTAAACAACTAGGATTAAACAAGATAATGAAGGGACTAATCCTAAACCAATAAGGAAGCTAGATTAGATAATAATAGGAACACATTAATCTAATCTAAGGATAAATAAACCATAATCAATCCTAAGCTAAATAGGATAAGACTAGATAAGGTAATCCAATTAAGATTTGGATAACCAAAATCAATGGTTAGGATTTCGTAGCAACACTTAGATTAATCTAATGATTAGGATTAAAGATAAAGGACTTAACCTCTGATTAGGATTAAAGTAGGACAACGTCAATGGATAACTCATACTAGAAATAAAACACTTTAATCCAAGGCTTGTAAATTAACTAATCTAATCTAAAGGCTAATAATAAAAACATAATCCTAAACTAAGTATAACTCTTGATTAACTAGGGGACACATTAGAAATCGATATAAATACTAGAGGGGACGTGTGAATCTTCATTCTAAAAGAGAGAGAGAGTGTGTGTGTGGAAGATAGTTAGAACTAGGAGCTTGGAAAAGAAGAACAGTTCAGATTTGAACTGAGAAGAAGATGAAGAAGATCCGAAGAAGATCAGCCGAGGTAAGTAATTCAATTATTCTTTATTTTGGATATGGATTTAGGTGAGATGCCATATTCAATGAATATGACATAGCACTTTAATTCAAACTAAAGAACATGTTGATTTTATTAAAAACTCACACTTTTCAAGCATGATCATCCTATTGGAGGTAAGTTGGTTTTTTGATTGAAATCTTGAGCTAGTTTGGTTCGGATTATGATTTTAATGGTAGTGTTAGTTGAAGGTTTTGCTCAATTTAATTTAAAAATACAAATTATAAGTTGAATTCTGTTTTCTTGGCAAACCGGGGGACTGCCGATTTGCCGATTAGCCTGCCAGATGCCCTTGATAGTGTTTGAGCCCTGCCTAGCTCACCGGTAGACCAATCGGCGTGCCAGTTAGTCTTCCGGTGGACATATTAATGTTATTTGTGAAGACCAGCCTCTGCCTAGCCCACCGGTGGCCAATCGGTGTGCCGCTTAGCCTACCAGTGGCTAAACTTGTTTGCACCTGTGAACTTTGGTCCTTGCCTAGCCTGCCGGAGGCCAACCGTTGTGCCGGTTAGCCTGCCGGTAAGATTAAAGTTTGCATGTTGCCTGTTTCCAGCCTCTGCCTAGGCTATCGGTAGACCAACCGGCGTGCCGGTTAGCCTGCCGGACTGTCCAGGTTTGTTGGGTTGTATATGTTACCTATTTGGTTGTGCGTTGATTATTGGATGGTTTTATGACATGATTGGTAGATTGTTATGACTGGTTGATGCATCCTTATATTTTATCATATATTATGCATGATTTATCTTAAATTAAACACTATGAGCGATATACTATGTTTCAATCATTCATATTGATCACTTAATCTTATTTCACTGTTGTACACCAAATATATGTTTAGTTAGTGTGCAAAATCACTACACATGCACATCATAGCCTGATTGCATTAATGACCACATTCTGGTCATGTGCTTGACCATACCATCAGACCTTCACAACAGTTGAAGGTACTGATTTAATTGAGATTAGTTATGATTCTGATATCATACTATAGTGAGGAAGTCCCGGATGGACTGATTATTTTGGTTGAGGGGTTTGGCCGTCCCAATATTACCCCATTGTTCTCATCTCAATAGCGTATTATTATATGTAACGGATGCTGAGTGAAATTCTGTTGGCATTCACTTTATGTAAGACTCACTGAGGTGTGTCCAATTTATGGACGCCTTGAATTTTTGCATTGCTCTGACCGAAAATAATTGGCGGAATTGTGCCCTCTTGGTCTAAACCCCTTAAAACTATGATGCGCACATAGAATATCTTACTGAGAGTGGCCCTGTAAGGGGGGACGGTTCGAGAAGACGTCTTGCTCAGTAATTGATTGGTCTAGTGTGGGGGTTACATAATTCGAATTGTAAACATCATGCATAATTGCACAGCATATGTATTTGCATGGATCACACTTGATGATCACCCTTTCATTATTGCTTGAGAATTCATTGCATTCATTAATAACTAAACCTGCATTCATGTTGCATTGCATTACTTTGTACATCATGTTTATCACATCATTACATGTATTTTGTTTTAGACTATGAATTATCATTGGAGAGTGGCTTTGACCCTATTATAATCTAAAACACTGTTTAATTGATTTATTTATTGAGCTAAGTGTAGCTGACGCCTTTGAGCAAACATTTCAGTATTTTTAGTTAGTAGACTGTAAGCCCATGGAGATCAAGGTGGAGACCAAGACCAAGATGAAGATAATAGACATACTTAGGATTTATTTGTTTATTTTAGTAGAACATGTATTAGGGATTATTTACTTGGTTTGTGTATAATAATTAGTTAATAGGGATTTGTTTTAAAACATGAGAATAGGCTATTTCCTTATTTATTTTCCGCTGTGTTTGACTCGATTGTTTGGATGTAATAGACTTAGTAATTAATTGATTAATTTCAGTAAAAGTAATTTCTTTAAGCTTTATTAATTTAATTGGTTTGGCTCTTATTGCTTTTCACTCTCATAGGGATATGGGGTGAGAGTCGCGGTTTAAATCTAAGGGATTCCCAAGTGAATTTCCTTTAGGTTTGGGTCGTGACAAAAGTGGTATCAGAGCTTAAGTTTTATGTAAGCTTAAGTTTTCTAACCTTGATACCGAAAGTGGTTTCAGTGTCTAATTTTTCATGTTTTTAAATCAGTTTCCAAAATTTTTTGATTGCCGATATTTTTAAACTTTTCAAGGTGCCGATATTTCAAAGTTTTCTGTGTGTTGTGTGAAATACTAATAAATATGGGTTATTAGTTTATGATAAGGAATCGGATGTTGTCTTCTCTTTCTACAGGTACTTAGTTGATTAACAATGACCAAAAGAGATAGTACGAATACGAGTACAGTAGCAGCAAGAGATGAGGACAGTCAAAACCTACAACTTAGTGAAATTTTACAAACAATGGGACAGATAGCCTCTATGATACAACAGCAACAAGCACAAGTACGAGTAATGCTTCAACAAGCTGAAACACCAAGGAAAATGAAGAAGGAAAGGAAACCTAGAACCTATCAAGCTAGCTTTCTATACTTAATGACAATTCTCTAAGTATGTTGTGCGGTAGTCCTAATTTATAACATGTAGATATACATAAATTCACATATGAGCACATAAGGACACACATTACTAAATCACATAATACACTTAAATATATTACCCATAGTGCAGGGATGTGGAGTCTAGTATCACAGTTTCTATGTTTCTGTCCTAGGTTTTCACTATGACTTAAGACATCCCAAAGCCTAGACAACATAAACCTAGTGCTCTGATACCACCTCTGTCATGCCCCAAATCCGAGAAATGAGATTCCGAGGATTCAAAGGAACCGACCTTCGGACCCAACACGTGGATACGGATAAACAACCTCAATATCAACCATTACCTAGTTGAATAAGAGTCTCAACAGAATAAATACTAGCGGAAGTCTCTTAAAATTAAAACCATTGCTCAACCACAACTAAGTTGAGCATCAACGCATATAAAGTAATCAAATATAGTATAGCCCAACTAAAAACATGTTGAGCTAACAATCCATAATCCAAATAAGATAAATTGAATAATTCTTATTAGAATTCACTTCCCAAATAGGGCCAAACCAATGTAATCAAAAACCATGAATACACCATCATGAAAATCAAGTACTGGAAACCGAAAGGATCTCTTCTCCAAACAGGCATGTCAAACGAGTAGATGACCTATAGAGATAAGGATCAGCCGAAGCCAAGTAGAGAAATCCTACGAGACTGCAATATCTACCCTTATGCATGTAAATCAACACAGTTCATTTCATGCATTTCATCCAACATATACTATCACAGTTATATGTATATTAATCATGTCATCATACTATGTTTCACCTACTAGCATGAATATTATGTTCATCATGTAAAATCACAGTTCACATGGAAACCATACCATATCAAATTATAGTCATCAATAGTTCATAAACCCCACAGTCCCACTATGTTAAGATTACCCACATGATCCCACCATGTTCAAGCAGATTCAACATGGTTCCACCATGTTCCAAACAAGGAATCATATAAGTGTACACATGGTTCCACCATGTTACACAACAACAAAGTCACAGCGACCACATCGTCTAACTATGTTCCACAACAAGCACCACATGGTCCCACCATGCTACGACCACATAACCATAAAAACACGTATCACATATCTAGCACATAACCATTCCTTTAGGGACTTGCACCCATGGTGGAAACATACCCCTATGCATATAAGCTAACACATTACAAACACATAGTTTCACAATGTTCACAAGCAACAACACATCACCATTCTTTTAGGGACCTTCACCCACGGAGGTAGCCACCTGTACAATCCTTCCATTTAGGGACTTTTACCCACGGTGGAAACACATCTGTAACCACAAGCTCCCATCTTCCTACAACCAATGCGACCCAATCACAATCATTCACAATCAAAAGTCATGATGTATATGCAACAAGTCAAGTCAAACACAATGCAATGTAGTGCAATGCAAGGTATGACACAAGCATGGAGTGAAATGAGATGCAATGCAATGCAGGGTGTCACCAGGCCACACCCAGTCACATGGTCATTCCAACTCACGACCATACGACCCATCCTCTTAGGGACTTGCACCAACGATAAAATCACTATTAAGAGACTTTCCCTTACGGTGGAATACACCAGTAACACGCCATACTTTTAGGGACTTTCACCCATGGAGGAAGCCACCTGTCCGTTCTTTTAGGGACTCACCCACGGAGGAAGCCACCTGTTTCAGTAACCCAATCTTTTAGGGACTTGCACCCACGGAGGAAAGCCACCATTCATATTCCTTAAGAGACTTGCACTCACAGTGGAATACACCAGTATACTCGCATTCCGTTTAGGGACTTGCACCCACGGAGGAAGCTCACTTGTAACCAGACCTTCCTTTAGGGACCTTCACCCATGGTGGAATACACCCATACCAAATCTTTCATTTTGGTACTTTCACCCATGGTGGAATACACTCTTACCATGCGTTACCTTTAGGGACTTTCACCCACGGAGGAAGCTCACCTATCCACAACACAATCTCAAGTCAATCAACACAAACATCGCACATAGTCTTGGATACTCACAGTACCCTCAATTAGTCATTCACATTCAAGTCAACATCAGCAAATTCACATCTAAGTTACACAGAAGCCAACCCAAGTAAAACCTAGGTCAACATTTGATGCTAAAAGCACTAATCACCCAATCTAGTCCTACATGACCAATTCTAGCCATACTAATCTTATATTGTGGTCCTAAGATCATATCCAAAACCTTTGAGTTGATAACACCTCATATACCGTTGTAATCAGTCCGATAAACCCGAGTTTCGGACCTTCTCCTACACTTTCTATGTTTCATCCAATTCTAGACCATTTGCACACAAACCATTCATACATGCATGTGCACGACTCAATGGGGATCCTCCCTATAAAATTTGGAGTCCATTGGACTTCAGTAGCTGCTCGGTAGCTGCCGAATCTCCTACTGAGGGTCTCGGTAGCTCAGTTGTCGAGGCTCGGTAGCTGGTCCAGAGAGCATCTCATTTTTCAGATTTTCGGTAGCTACTCGGTAGCTGCCGAATCTCCTACTGAGGGTCTCGGTAGCTTAGTTGTCGAGGCTCGGTAGCTGGTCCAGAGAGCATCTCATTTTTTAGATTTTCGGTAGCTACTCAGTAGCTGCCGACTATCCTACCGGGTGGCTCAGTAGCATGTCCAGGGAACACAGTTTTGGCTGTTTTCGGTAGCTGATCCGTAGCTGCCGAACGTAGAAATCTCAACCATTTTCTGGGTTTCTTCTTGTGCTTTGTGCCTCTACTCAAACTTAGTGTTTTCTAAGGTTGTTAGCAATGAAAAACAAGTCTCTAAAACCTACTCATCTGATCTAAACTACAAACACAGAATCCTAGTTTATTTCCATGGATCTAAACAAGTAAATAGCATTTAATCAATCATAGATCTAAACACATAAATAAGATTCATAAGATCTTATAAAAACACATGAAACACAGCAACACAAGTAACATGGAGATCAAACAACATGGCATTATTCTCACTACTTTCTCTAGATCTTAAATCTAATCATGCTTAACATACTAGATCATGCATTCCCTATTTATCTAAGATACAGTAGAAACGTAGGAATCCCTACCTTGTTTACGAAGATCTAACCTTACCTAATATCGACCCTCATCAATCTGCTCTCGTCTCTTCAGATGTTTTTTGGCCAAGGTTCTCTTCCCTTTATCCCCGTCTTCAAGCCAATCGTCGTCATCTTCGCTTTCCTCATGACCATCATAGCCAACATCTTCGTCTTCTTCGCTTTCTTCCTTTTTCTTCCTTGGTTTCCTAGCTCTCTTCCTCTTGTAGCACAACTTCTTCTTTTTCTAGCTTTTCCTTTTTCTCTCAAGATTTCTTCATTCTAGATTTTTCTACAACTTCTAAACCAGAACCCTTCTTCCTCCTTGGTTTGTTTGGACGTCCAAGCCTAGAGAGACAATTCTCTCTCCTCCTCCTAGCTTCTAGGTTCCCTGGTTTATTTGAACTCTATCCCTTTTATTTGTTTGGATTTAATTTAGTTTAATTCAAATTTTCAAACAATAAAGAATCATCCGTAGGATTTACTTAATTATTTATTTCCATAATTAACCCTTTTTTAATTAGTAAATGTCTGCTAAGTCCTAATGGACTTTTAATGGATTTTGGGTCCAATTCATTTATATTAGCATCCTACTCCATATAGGTTAGAACTCCAGCCCATATAACTAATCCTTAATTAATTAGGTAATTGTCCCATAGTTTCACATAATTATCAATTAGTCCAATCCTACTAGGTAGCTTTCATAAAGTTCCAATGTATAATTAATAGATTAATTAGGATTTAATCTTTAATTATTCCAACCAGGTCCGAGTCACTACAATAACTTAAGAGAATTGTGTGGGAGATGCATAGGATGGGTGTAATGGAAGGAAAAACTTTCATAATCACAAATCTACCCTTCCCCTTTTGTCATGGATTGATATAGAGGAGAAACAAAAAGAAAGGAAAACAAAGCCTAACCCTAGTCGTCCCATGTGTGGAGAAGGAGAAGAGGAAAAGAAGAAAGAATGGAAAAACTGGAAGATGGAAGAAGCTACCCAGATCTGGATCTTAGTCCAAGGAGAAGGTAAGTCTCATTTTATGTATAATCTGAATAAGGTTATGTGAGAGGATCCTTCTCCACTAAGACATACTATGGTCAAGACACAAGCCATATCAGCAAGCTCCTTACTGACTGGAATATTAGTGTAATCTCAATGTAACCTATAGCATTACTGGAGTCTACTACATATCCTTGTACTTTGGTCTTTTCTTAGTTGGGTCTACTGGTTAGTCCCTTTTGTTGGCTTTGTTTAGCCTTCGCTCTTGGAATGTAACATCCTTTTTTCATGTTATAAATAAAATTAAACCTTACCTTCCAAAAACGAATAAGGTGTTTTGATATCCGATTTCATATGTTTGTATGTAAAATGATTAATGATCTGGTTTTTGGTTTGAATTCATTAAGATTTGTTTGTTTTAATCGATTTGTGAATGATTTTCATGTGACCAATTGATTTGTATGCCTCATGGCCTATTGGACTTGTTTACTTGACTTTTCAAAAACCCTAGAATGGATCTGGGATCCACATCCCTTGATCCATCGGTGGGGACCGGCATCTCGGTGGCCCTGCCGACCATAAACCCAGAAATATGACAGTGAGCTCCACCAGCAAGCACTGGTACACCGGTGAGCCTGCCGACAAGAGCCCATTTTCAGTTTAAAACACCCCGTCAGTACTCACCAATACACCGTTGAGTCCACCGATGGAGATAAGACCAGCACATGTTGAACCGTGAATTGGGTTTTGATCATTTTTGGTTGGGAATTGATCCCACCTTAGTTAGACATCATAATTTGGGTCAATGTATGACCAAATAGACCTTGACCTACCTATAGTTAATCATCCTTGAGTTCCATATTTAGATAGTTGGGTTGGGTAGACCATGTGTTTGAAAAATAATCTCAGTGAGTCAAGGGTGGAAGGATGGCTCTATCTTACCTACGGGAACCACCTTTGAACCTAATGGTATTACCCTACACAATTGGTTAGTCTATTGATTTGGCCTTACCTACAATGCACTCAAATGTGCTTTGCAATTGGAATTAATTGTTAGGGAGTGATGTGGGTTTATGTTATGGAATTGGTATTCGGTTTATGGAGCCAAGGTTGATTAGAGTTATCAACTTGATATTCCATGATATTTGGTACCCATCACTCACCCTTGGACTTGACTATGCTTGACTTTGGAATAATCTGAAATTGGTAATTTGATTATAAATTGATTATGTGGTATTGAAACACCTGGGCAACTCATGATGGCATCCAATCGGATTATCCACGTGTATGGGCACGTGGATAGGTTCCGTTGATGACTATCATTTGATTCCTAGTTAATAATGCATATCATGCTAGGCTTATGTAATTGTTAAGTGAGCCCGGAAGGTGTTATATTTGGTGGGTGGAATCCCTTGAGTGTTAAGACACTCTAAATTAGCATTGTGGTTGGAATTCCTTGAGTAGACTAGGCTCATAAAATAGCAACATGGTGACCCTCATACCATGGGTTAGCGATTAGAACGAGGAGGGAACATCCGGCTGTTCCTAGTGGCCTATGCTCGAAATTTGTTTTGTATTGAATTGGAAGCTACAACGAGGGGCACTTAACTGATTACATGAATCTAGTTCGTCATACTGCATATCATACCTGCATTCCTTGTTTGAGCATCTCATTTTAGAGCATCCGAATGTTTTTTTTTGAAGGTAAGTATAGCATTAGAAGAGAAAAAGATAGAATGTACAAGAGGATCCTAAGATAGGGGAAAATTGGCTACAGGTAGTCAAAAAATACGAAGAAATAACGCATTACAAAAGGATTCTCAAAGTCTAGGAGCTTAAAGGAGGCTCCAATCTGCAATATTGGCTCTGTTTTGGGTCCTTAAACCAATGGCTTTGTATGAATAGCATACTGCACACTATGACAGATTTTCTGAACAATAAAAAGGGGAGGGGAAGTTGAGTGATTGAAAATTCTGGAATTCCTCTCACGCCAAATTCCCTAGACAGTAGCAGCCACATTAAGTTTCTTGATGTAGTCTAAGCAGTCTTTACCTCTAAAATTGTTGTTGCACCAACTTAATTCTTCATGCCAAGGAAGAGAAATTCTAGCCAACCCAGATTTTAGCATGATCTATTCCCAAATCCAGCTTGTATAAGTACATTGAAAAAACATGTGCTCAATGGTTTCCATAACATTATGGCAGAAACATCAATTTACATTTTGAATAACTCCCCACTTTAAGAATTTGTCTTGAGTCAAGAGAGCCCTAGGAGCAGCAAACCAAAGGATGAAGCTATGTTTAGGGATATGATCAGCAAACCAAACAATATCATACCAAGGAACAGTAGGAAATTTAGCCCTTAATGCCTTCCAAGTATCTTTCATAACAAACTCAACAGATTTTGAAGGAAGCCATCTGATCTTATCATCAATACTTGGGTTGTTAATTCTTCGAAGAGAGATCCAAATAGCAGAAAAAAAAATATGATCCTGAGCAGGGGGATCACACCAGTTACTAGTACCAATAAAATTCACCACCTTATCACTGAGATGCAGTCTGTTGTCGTAGATTTTCCTGAGACTGATATGTTCAATAAGAGGACTTAATGGTTGCTACATGTCCCACAAAAACCAAATTCTCTTTCGAGTATTAATAGTGGAACCAATAACAGGACGAGCCAGCTTCCTTGCATTCATAATTTTTCTCCAAAATCAACTACATTTTTGGGTGATCTTAAGAGACCAAAATGTTTTGTCCTTTATGTAGTATGAGTGTATCCATTGAACCCATAGTGATTTTTTATCACTAACAACTTGGCAAAGAAACTTGAGAATTGCACACTTATTCCATTCTACAATATTGAAAAGGCCAACACCACCTTCCTCTTTAGGAACACATAGGTATTTCCAAGCCACTGTAATGACCTAAACTCCCTAAAGCTATTTCGCCCATTAAATTATATTTTAATTGAACTAAATTATGCATATCTGTATTATTATGTGTTTATTTAGACTAAGGAGTTAATTGAAATAACTAATTTGGGTACAGGGATCTTTGTGTAATTAAGAGGTTAAGTGGGGTAATACGCACAGTTGCGTGAACGGATTTGCAGGATATGTGGGTGAGGTGGCCAGCAACGTGGAGAGGGAGAGGGAGAGAAATGAGGGATGAGGATCCTGAATGTTCATCCACTCTCTTTTTGTTAGGTGCTGGTGTTGTGAGAAAGAGAGAAATTCTGGTTTTCGATGTTGCTGTGATCGAAAAGGAAGGAAAAGAAGGAACTTCATTCGATCTGGATTCAAGGTAAGTACCACGTTCGTCTAATCACTTTCTTGTGGATTTCATGTTGAAAGCATATTATAATTTTTCTGGTTTGAGATTTAACAGCAACAGTGTATACTCTATTATAGACTTTTAAAAAACAACATGAGTATTTGAATGCATGTAGATATAATGGTATATGGATTCGATTTCTATCCTGAAATAACATTTGCTTGATTTTGGTTGCAAAACAATATGTTCCATATTCTTATTTGGGTTCAGAAGATATGGATTGTATATAAAGAAAATTCTAAACTAGGTGTTTTTGCCAAAACAGAGCATAATAGTTGAAGATTGAAAAACAGAAAATTCGTTGATGTAGTTTTTAATTGATCCGGGATTAATAATGCTTAGTTAATGTAGTTGATGTAAAATTTATCACTATTAAGTGATCTAGTATGAAATATGTGGGATTGAATCCCTAGAAATCGTTGATGTGCAAAAACAGAGCACGTTTCTGTACGGATTGTCGATCGATCGATCTCTGATGTCGATCGATCGCTGATGTCGATCGAGCGACATTTAACTTACATCAATAGTAAGCTGTGGCATGTAAGCAGGTTAGGGAGATTGGTATATAGGTTGAGCTTGTGGGTTCCTTGTGACCTAGTGAGGTCCAAGTGATGGCTTGGTG
>JAUPMG010309775.1:0-16297 GCA_031762675.1 Pachysandra terminalis
ACTTCACTTGAAGTCTTGAACTTGATTAAATAGGGTCATATCTTGACTTCTTTTTGTGTATATAAATGATGAGCCATGTACATGTGAACTTTATTTTTCCCTTACAAATACAACTACAAGGTACTCAACTTAGTGCATCGACTTGCCTAACTATGTGTAAATATATATGTATGCATGTGTTTTTACATATTTTATGTTTTTTAGGTGTATTTTAAATTTGTTTTAGTATATTTTAGGCTTATTAGGTATATTTTAACCCCATCCCTCATTTAAATCCTTAAAAAACAAAAAAAAAACAACCAAAAACCAGATTTCGCCAGGCTGGCAAAATGTCTAGCGAGATCGGCATTTAAAACCTTGATTCCTAGAAGTACTAAGGTTGCACTCTATATACTCGATTTTTATCTATTTATTTCGAAACCTATTGGTTTTAGGGTCTCTCTTTGTCATTCTTGTTTTGCATCAACTTCCTCTCTAGTTTGGTCCACAAAATACATCATCTATAAGTAGCATAAACCAAGGCAACTCACTTTGAATGTGATTTGTTAGTTCTATAACCAATCCAGAAAGGATATGGTCTCAAAGTTTTTTTTTATGAATAACTACCCTGAATGGGACATCCCTCCTATCCAACAAAGCTCAACCACCCTCTCATACCATCTCCTCTGGCAGTATTCCCAAGAACAGCTCCACCCTACCCACTCCAACTCTCGCCAATCTATCAGCTAGCTCATTCACCTTTCTAGGCACTTGGTTGAATGAGATGTTCAGCCTTGAGCCCAACGAATGAGCCAACGGAACCAAATGAATAAATCTCCATGGGCTTCTCCTATGCAGGTTCATCGATGTAATGATCACCCTAGAATCTCTGTCCACCTATAGCTTCCCAAAATCGCAAGCCTCCCTCAAAGCCGTAATCATTGCTTGCAACTTTGCGCATGTCGAGTCTCCGTCTCCGATAGGGCCAGAAAACACATGCAGGATATGACCAAACTAATCTCTGAAGACATCACCCACTCCTGAGGGTCCTAGGTTACCAATGGAGGAGTCATCAAAATTCAATTTAATGACCTTCGAGGGAGGGGGTACCAAGGTCACCCCTAATTGTGCTCTCCAAGGAGAGGATAGGCACACATGACTCTATTCTTACGTAATATTCATAATAGATATCCCTCTGAACTTTGGGAGTGCCACCATCCTGGAAGCCACCGTATAACTAATGGAGTTGATAATCTGTTGTGTGGATGTTATCCTATCGTTAAACAATCCTCCTATTTGTTTCCAACCAAAGGTGGATGCATCTTCTTCTTCTATTATTGGCTGGATGTCGAGGGTTGAGCAGTGTGATTGGCGGAACTTCATTTGATTCGTTTAGCTTGGTCCTTGGTCAGAGGTTGGAACATCTCATTTCGCCTTATGTCTAGGTCAGGTAATCGAGTCACTGAGACGTTGGCTAGGAGGGTCCCGGAGAGGATCACTTTGTTTACGGGGCTACCGAGTGTGGATATGATGCAGGAGTAGTATGGGTGGTTTTTGTATTTTTTTTTTTAATGTTGGTTTAGACCTTTCTGCTTCAGACCTGTTCTGGTTTGGGCAGCTGTATCTTTGCTTTTGCTCTCCTCTTTTTATATATATCATGAATTATCAAAAGAAAAAAAAAATAGGGACTGATATATCATCTTCCCCCTCTTACTCAACCCTGGGAATCTCCATTGCTCCAGAAAAACACACCGTCTGACAGACCACATAGAGGAAATGAGACCAAGATCTCACCATTGCATAATGTACAAATAGGCGATCCATCGATTCACGACCAAACCTGCAGATGAAACAAATATTAGGGGAGAGAGTCCACTTCCTATGCCTTCTCTAAAGAACATCACTTGTATTGATTTTACATAGGATGGCGGTTCAGGTGAAATCTCTGACCCTAGGGGACACATGAGATTTCCAAAGCCAGTACGCAAGGAATGGAACGAAGGGAGGATCCTCACCCTGCCTAATAGCAAAAAAGAAGGACCGAGACGAGAAGATCCCACTAGCCTCAAGAGACCAAATAAGGGAATCCTGAGCCACTAAGTCAATGAAAACCAACTTCAGATCTTCAAACAACCTACCAAGCTCCAACAATTCAGCCAACCTAGGGTCCCTTCTAAGATCTAGATTCTAACACAACCCAGAAGAGGACCATGAAAGGATATTAGAGATAACGTCGGCGTTATTACAAACAAGATGAAATAGCCGTGAGTATCGAGATGAGAGATCAGACTCCCCCCCCCTCACAAATCACGCCAGAGATACGACTGCCATCCCCCACATAACATCTGATGTATCTGTAAAAAGTAGGGCCCAGAGCAGAAATCGCCTTCCAGGGACTAACAGTGTATGTTATAGTATGGGGATTAATTTCTCATCCACTGTGTTCACTCTGTGCCATATTTGTTGTGAATCACTATGTGCCATATTTGTTGTGAATCACTCTGTACCACAAGGAATTGGAATGTTCCCTAGGTTGAGAAACCCATATCACTAAACCCCCATTCTGCCATTTTCCCAGTGGTCTCATAGTTGACCACCAGGGTGAGCCTATTGTTACTATAAACTCATTAATCTCGCCTCCAACTATTCTCATACTAGTTAGCATATTTGTATATTCTTCAGAATATAAATAAATTTGCTTGATACCCTGTATAAGAGTTCGGAGACATCTATCGTAGAAATCAGGTTTGCTTGGTGACTAGCTATTTTGATTGGGCAACTTATACTTGTATGAAATAGTTAAAATAAAGGAGCAAGTCTCCTATACGTGATTGATTGGTGACTAGCTGTCAACAAATTAAGAAACAAATGTAAGATACATAGAGTACTACTACCAACAAACAAGAATAGAAGAGAGACACTAAATTACAACTATAAGGGATTATATTTGTGAACCACAATATGAAACTATGAGAGAGTGACACAATATAAATCAAGAGTTTTTCCCACTTAGACTGTAACCAAGTTTTCATCTTCAGCAGTAGACCTGCGTCATACTTGAATGGTATTCTTTTGATAGGAAATGAAGGCTATATACAAGATTGATCTTTTTGATATAAAATGAATTATACATGATTGATAGTTCAAGCAACGCACTACTACCATATCTTATATTTTAAATTAAAAAAGATGATCCAGGCTTGCTTGATTTGGTGTCTAAGAAAATAACTTCTACTTGGTTTAGGCCTATGTTGCTTCTTTTCACTTGAAATGGTTGATATGTATTCCTATTATAGATAAAAAATAAAAATATTCACCGGCAGTTCTTGATTAAGCAGAACCATGTGATATTTGATTATAGGGAGTATGATAAATTTCAGATGCACGGTTTCTGAAATTGAACAATTATGATTGTACACAATTTCAAGTTTCTCCTTGTATCCTAAGGAAGATCAGCCCCTTGGGTACAAATTGCGCATGAGAGTTATAGTGGCACTGTGGCAGCAGTGCTCGTGATGCAATATAAAGGTTTAATAGTATGAGACTTGAAAGAAAAAAAATCTTAGGGACAGTTCTTGTCAATCATAAGAGGTGCCTTTACTATATAGAGAACAATTAGACCAGTGAGACACCAGAGTAAGAATCCTGGTATGACATGGATTTGAAAAGTGGCATCTGAGTTGGCAAACCCCATATGTCCTGCCACATGATCCCACTTCACATACCAAGTTCAAGAGAGAAACATATTGGTCACGCAGTATTTGCATCCCTTAATTTAACATCTTTTGGTCAAAAACTTTTAAAATATTATAAATGTTAGATGGCTGCTAAAACACATGACAAAATCCAATATATATTATAAATACCAATGTGGCCTATGAAGGTGTAACTGTTGTTCACCTAGTCTATCCAAAGGGATTTCTATCAAGTCGATGCTCCGGGTTGGCCACATCATCCTTCACTTGACAAAAAAAAAAAAAGGGTCTGCAGGTAACTAAATCTGGTGGGACATACCAGAATATAATGGGGTAGACTGGTGAGAGCATCAGAATAAGAATTGTGATGTGCCTCACATCTCGTGTGTGGAAGCTGATTTGGTGAACTCCATGTGTCCACACGTTCATCCAAACTACCCCACTTCACATACCAAGTTTCAACCTGAAATACATCTTCCACATGCACGAAAAGGCAATTTATAATCTAAGGCTGTTCTTGTAGACAAATCTAAGAGATAATTGAAGAATTCAACAACTGCTGTTTTTTCATGAACAGCGAATATTTTATTAAATAGGAAGAAAGAGTAGAAGAGAGCCATGCAACTAAAACAAGAGGACAGTTGAACAAACAAAAGAAGAAGAGAAGTTTAAATGAGAAACTCCTCCAGAACGTGTTGGTAGTTTTCTTAGTAAAGGGAGCAGCAAAGTATGCTCATTTTGCCTTTAAAACGTAATACTAAAAAAGTGTCAATATGGTGTAGTCTACTGTCAACTTCAGTTTTTTTATTCCTAATTGCAATGCTGGTTTTGCTTTAGTTGCATTTGCTTTTCTAAGATTGTCTTCTAACAGAATATGGGAAAAGCCTTTCCGGTTTGCCTCACCTCATTTAGTTTCCTAATGAGGCATGCATGGTTTAAAGCCCGGTATCAATATCTTTATTATACCCTATTAAAATTTACAAGCACCAGCAATATTGGTAGATCAACAGATATCTAGCGATACCAAGCTACACCTTAATTATTTTTGCACAAAAATATTAAAAAAAATAGCTAAAAATCCCACAAAAAAAAAAAAAAGATGATCGGTGTTCTCCATGTTCAATTGAAAAAGAACATGCACTTGTCAATTTACCAATAAAAGAATATAAATAGCTTTCTCCATGTTCAAAGCAATGAAAAAGAACATAAATGTGACGATTTATCAACATAATATGAAATGCATTCATTTATTTTTTGATGAATAACCATCAAAGGGTATATATATATATATATATCAATGCAAGGAAAACAGAAATAAAATAAGAACAACAACAAAAAGGCCCAGCTAGCATGGCCGAGAAACCCGAAATAGAGCTGGTCACCCGCCATCACCAATCATCTCAATCGTAGGCCTCCCCAGAAACAATACCTCCCTGGCAATGCTATCTCTGGCCAACTGATCTGCCATCCTGTTACCAGATCTCGAAGTGTGAACAAACGATGCCTGAATCAGACCGCCCAAATATCTAGCCAATCTGACTAAATGAACGTAGCGCCAAGGGCAAGAGATCAGCTTCGACATCCAAAAATCACTGACAACGAGTCACCCTCAATCACCACCTGAGAAGAGCCAACGCGAACTGCCTCCTTGCATCCCATCAGTAAAGCCAACTACTCCGCCCTAATAGAGTCACCCACCCCTACCAGGCCAGAGAAAGCACGAGTAATCTAGCCCACATGATCTCTAAAGACCCCCACAATCCCTGACGCCCCTGGATTATCTGAAGAGGCCCCATCAAAGTTAACTTTCACCAACCCAACCGGCAAGGGGACCACTAACAAACTGCCTTCTGCACCAAAGGAGACAAGGAAGCAAGCTCAGACCAACTCGTCAGAATATCATATATAGAAATCCCTCTTAAGGCAGCCACCATCCAAGAACAAACCAAAAGTAGTATCACATCAACAATAGATCCAATAGGTCTACTCCTGTCCTCAAACATCCTCAAGTTCCTTTCCCCCCATAGGTCTCACAAAATCGTATGCTACACCCCTTGATACATCAATCTTCTTCTCACCCCAAAACCCAATAAGTACCACTGCATTAACAAAGCACCAACCTTCTCTGGCATAGCCCACCCAATCCCCAGATGACGAAGGAAGAAGGTCCATACCTCCATAGCCACCGACAGTGAATAAACAAATGGTCCACTGACTCCCTCTCCTCTCCACACATAACACACATGGGGGAAAAGTAAACAAGACGGCCACCTCCTTTATGGATGGTCACAAGTATTAATTTTATACAGAAGGGCTGTCCAAATAACACCTCAACTCTAGGGGGAATAAAAGGCCTCCAAACACAACAATGGGGAAAAAGGAGACAGATTGGAGGTAAGGTATGAGGATAATCACAAAGAAAGACTGAACCAAAAAAAGGCCACTACTGCAAGGGCTCCAAATCCGACGATCGCTAACCTCAGACCCAATAAAGATGCTTTCTAACTCGACAAAAAGAGACCCAAGCTCAATCAGCTCGGGGGGACTCAAATCACTACGGAAATCTAAGTGCCAAACAAGACCAAAGGCAGACCAAGATAAGTCCTCAGAGACTAGAGCACCCCGACTGGAAACAACTCTAAAAAGACGAGAATAGTGAACCGCAAGAACGGACTCCCCCCATCACAAGTCATGCCAAAAATGAACCAACTAACCTTCTCCGATACAGAACCGGACGTGACACAAGGATGGAAAAATAGAGGAGACCTCTCTCCAGATACTGGAGTTGGAACATATAGCAGACGGTGCCATTACAGTGAGCCCCATATTTGCTGTGAATCATTTTCCACCATAAGCAATCTTTCACCCTACTGAATCTCCACAGTCATTTCCCTAAAATAGCCGTATTATGCCAAGAGATATTTCCCAAGTTAAGACCCCTCTCCTCTCTCGACATACACAATGTCTCCCACTTAACAAAATGACTCTTCTTCTAACTCCCCCCCCCCCCCCCCCCCCAACACTTCCTAAATTCCTCTTAAGCTTTTCTAGAATCTTCACCACCCTAGTAGGAGCTTTCAACATGTAGAGATTATAAACAAGTATATTAACCAAGGCTGCCTTAATTAAAGTAATCCTTCCCCCGAACGATAAATTACCTTTTTTCCAGGAAGCCAGTCTCTTCTCAACCTTACTAATCACGGGGTCCCATAAACTAGACACCTTAGGATTTTCCCCAAGGGGAGACCTAAATATGTCAAAGGACAACTCTGCACTCGACACATTGAGACAAACATCTCCACTCTATCCTGAGACAAATTCAATCCTGCAAGGCTACTCTTCTCCAAATTAACCTTGAGACCCGACACCCATCTCAAAGCATCTATGGACTTAACCCAATAGGTTTGGACTTCGTCCGCATATAAAAAAAGAAGGGTGTCATCCGCATACTGTAAGTGGGAGATGCAGACATGCTCTTGTCCTATTGGAAATCCCAATATCAACCCTAACTCCTCCCCTTTTGCTAAAAAACTGCTTAGGACATCGGCCACGAGAGTGAACAAAAACGGTGACAATGGGTGCCCCTGTCTCAGACTGCAAGACGAGGCCACCTGAGCTAAACATTTACTTTGCTTATTTATAACTACTTAATGGTATTAATAGCAATTTAGTACCCAAGCAAACTCATTCCCAACAAACAAAAAAAATATGCCCAACGTGGGGGGCTCAAACACACGACCACAAGGATTGTGCGCTACACTCTGACCAACTGAGCTAAACTCTTACCCTATTATTATCTAACTACTTAATAATATTAATAACAATTTAATTTTACGAACATATAGAAAAAATATGCGAAATCTGGGGCTCGAACCTACGACCTCAAGCTTAAAAGACAGGCAGCTTCCGCTCTACCAACTATGTTGAATGCTCATTTTGCTATATGTTACCAAATTAATAGTATTAATATAAAAATTATATCGCATAGGTTATATTTTGGATCGGTCGATCCCCGATCCGATACCGAGTGTAACACTATGCCTGGCCAAACACACCACCATTCCACAAGAAGAAGAATAGTACATTACAAACACATCCTGCTATTTACCTCCTCCATCTGATCCAGAATCCTTTCCATTCCAGAACCTTATCTAAAAAATGCCATGCCAAACGATCATATGCTTTTTCCAAATCAAGTTTCAAGACCATACCTTCCCTACCACTCCTTTTTCCATTCATCCACCGCCACATTAGCAATCAGAGATCTATCTAAAATCTGACGGCCTGTGATAAACGCACTTTGGTTCTAGGACA
Source organism: Pachysandra terminalis (assembly GCA_031762675.1). NCBI lineage: Eukaryota > Viridiplantae > Streptophyta > Magnoliopsida > Buxales > Buxaceae > Pachysandra > Pachysandra terminalis. The sequence continues at coordinate 7,989 of JAUPMG010309775.1, forward strand.
CAAGCTTACCAACTACCATCTTAAGGCGCGATGCTAACACCTTGGCAATGATTTTATAGAGACTAGTAGTCAAACTAATCGGCCGAAAGTCCTTAAGCTCCCTCGCCCCGTGTTTTTTTGGTATAAGTGCTATGAACGTGGCATTCACCCACTTATTAACAATCCCATCCTTGTGAAACTCTCGGAGTACCCCGAATAGATCATCTTTCACGATATCCCAACACTCGTGAAAAAAGGAAATCGAAAAACCATCCGGACCCGATGCTCTGTCTTTCCCCAACTCCCAAAAATCATCCCTAATTTCTGGAACCTTAAAAGGCCTCTCCAACTATACCGCTTGTAGGTTCGATACCAAATTTGAAATGTCAAACAGAAATTCTGATCAGATCTATACAAATCTGAGAAGAATTCCAAAAGCACATCCACAATCCAATTGGGGCCCTAAATAAACTCCCCTTCAACCTGGAGACCCGTCCGAAGATTTGTCCTCACACGACCATTAGCCACATTATGAAAAAATCTGGTGTTCTCATCTCCCTCCTTCAACCAAATCGCTCTCGATTTCTGTCTCCAACTAATCTCCTCTTATCTCAGAAGTACCTCTAATTGACCTTTGGCCACCTCCTCTCCTCAAACTCTTCCCTAGAGATGACTTTGGGCTGCTCCACCCCATCTATACAACCAATCACCCCAATGAGATCTCTTTTCCTAATGCTAATATACCTAAACTCCTTATTCCAGTCTTTGATTGAATCTTCAGATATTTAAGACATTTCATAAATTGAAAACCACACCAATTAGAGGGCCTTCTCTCCACCTCTGCCCACCACATCCTAACTTTATCCTTAAATCCCCAGATGTGAGCCACATGTTTTCAAACCTAAACGGGGAAGGACCACGCCTCACATTATCCGAAGAGACCAATAGAGGGCAATGGTCCGAAGTGAACCTCTCGAGGGCCACAAGAGACATGGTCGAGTAATGATCATCCCAACTAGATGACACCAAGCCTACTCCCGCTCTTTTATCATTAAACAGAAAACAAAATCTAAAGAAAGAATACATGACCGCTTGTCAAATTCAATTTGCAAGGCCTTTATCTATCCAATGACACCATACCATATTTTCCTGACCATTAGACCACGTAAAACACCCTCCACTCATTGGATAATCCAAAAGATTGAGATCATTAATAAGGCTCGAAAACTCCCTCAGGCTGCAATTGACATTTTGACCTTTACTTCTCTCCTCCAAATTCCTAACCACATTTCAGTCCCCAATCAAACACCAGGGTCCATTCCATAATGTACTCACCTATTCATTTATTTGAAGAGAGACAAGGAAAAATAAATTTGCCTCGATACAAAGAAAAAAAAAATTAAAACCTTTATAGGTTTGCTTGAATCTCAACAAAACGATAGTGTTCTTCAAACATTGAAGAGATATCACAAAACTCATTTTCATTAAAACCGATCGACACAGTGGACTTTGGTGAAATTTTAATCAAAATATTCCTCATTTTCACTAAAACTCATTTTCTCAACAACGTGACCAATTTTTTATTTTTTTGGGTGCATTTTCTTCAAGATTTGAGTAAAAAATCAAATCTAAAGACTCCATTACTAAGATCTGACAAGAATCACCTGACACATTGAAGATTGAAGCATCAATTTTGAGGATTTGTGAGGTATATCTAACATCCTCTTATATTTTGTTTTAATTTGTATTTTTTGCATAACTCTAGTTCCGTTAAGTTGAAAATGCATGTTGATGCATCTATTCGAGCCGGGTCAACACTCTATCTAAATGTGATACTCATTGTTGTCACACATTTGATCATGTATTTGGATTTTGGATTTTTAATTGTTTCAATGTTGTTTTTAACATTTAGATGTATATTGACTTGGATGGTAGTTCAGATTTCATATAGCAATTCATATTTACAGGCTGACAGCACATATGCTATTTAGGTCCCTAAATGTTTGTTCATCATAATGCATTGTTATATTTTGACTTATTTGTTTGTGTTTATGTATGTTTCAGTAATCCTTAAGTTTCATTAACAAATCCAAGTTTTTCCTAATTTTCCACGCATTTCTCTCAATCTGGTAAAATATTCCACCAAAACAAAAATATATCCTGATATTTTGACGAAATTTCACTCGAGCCCTGGTGATGAGATTTCCAGCGAACGTGACATTTAAAACATTGGTTATTAGTAATTTTTTTGTTCTTATAGGTGTGTGATCTATTTCTATGATAGTAGATTGTTTGGTCATCCAAATTTATCATTTTCGGTTTCAACCAATTATTGGGTTCTCTTTAGATTTTAGAAAGCGTGCATGCATGCTGGTTAAATTAATCGGTCTTAATCTTAGTTTGGTCAGCTATGCAATGTATAGGTGTTTGTGATTAGATTCTAATGATTTAGGTTAACTTGATTTGTTATGTAAATTGATGCGACTAAAGTGTGATAATCTGATTTTGCAAGGGATGCCCACATAGAGGTTATAACTACTCACTTGATCTTGTCAATTTTAGAAAATAACAAGATAAAGTGCATTTTATATTTGACAAGTAGTTTAGGTCATTGTTCCTTTGGATTTTATTTTTATTTGGATTAGTTTTTCTTGTTTAAGTAATTTTAAGGATTAGATAATTTTAGGAATTCATTAGGTTTTGGATATTTTTAGGACATTTTTAGGTATTTTAGGATTTGTCATTTTTATTACTTTATTCCGTGTGTCCTCTTAGAGATTTAGAAATTTAAAATATCTTTTAGTTTTTTTTTTCCTTTTCATAGGATTTTTCATGAACTTTTAATGTTTTGAGACTTCCCTATTTTAACGCATCCTGCAGTTTCTTATGAATCTTAGATTTTAGGTCACTTTTTAAGAGTTTATGCATTTTAGTGTTTTTCATTATATTTTTTACTACTCTAGGTTCCAGTTAATTTTTGGATTTTTTTCATGCCTTATATTTAAGGATTTAAACCATTTTAGGATTATCTATTTGGTGCAATTTTAGGTATAGAGGATTTTTTTATCATTGATAACTTTTATAGCATTTTAGGGATCTTTTTTCTTTTTGTAGGATATTTGGGAGTTTTAAGATTACTTAACGAATTTTTAAATTTTAGGAATCTTCTAGAATTTTAGGATTTTCTTAATTTGGCCAAATAAACTTGGACCAGGTAACCGATTGAACTGAGGGAGAGTGGGTGCCTAATACCGTCTACATTCTACTCTCTCAACTAAACCTCATTATTACCAATTCTGGTTAGACCACTGCTTTAATTTTATTTTTGGTCTTCGAGCTTAATTTGACATATTTATAGGTGAACATCCATACCTTGACCCAATGAATGATGGCAACTCCATTTTAACCCAATTGACTAGGGCCCACCCGACCTGGAGTAGGTCACACTATGGCCAGTGTTTTAAATGTCGCTTTCGTTGGCCTTTTGGGGAAATTTTGCTGAAATTTCGGGAGATATTTTCGTTCTGGTGGAATATTTTATCAGATGAAGAGAAATTGGGGAAAAACTAGGAAAAACGTTTTTGTGAAATTTTAGGGATGACTAAAAGATACATAAATACACATAAATAACTCAAAACATAACAATAAACAACTACGCATAATAATGAACACCCATTTAAGGAACTAATATACATGCTGCTAATATAAACGGATATATAAAATGTATAATATCATCCAAACAATATTAAAATAAATTTAAATGTCATAAAAACAACATAAAAATGTAATTTCAAAATACATGATTTAAATACAATCTCACAAGTGACAAATTATATCACTGCTATAAAATCGACTTAAAGTTAGAATCCCTAGGGCGATTGTAGTACAGTTTAAATGGGGTACCATAAAAAAGTTACATTCATTTTAGTAATGCAATTTAATTATTTAAATTTAATTAATTCTTATATTTTTAATAGTATTTTTATTTGTAATTTTAGCAAACGATTTCATTAAGTTTTAAAGTATGAAAAGCGAAAAAAAAAAAAAAGAGTTTGATTTGCATCCTATTTAAATTCGATATTTTCATTTTTGTTAAGGAAACTACCCTAACAGGGGCAGATTCACCAGTGAAGAATGAGCGGCGAAAATCTCTCTTGAGATTGGTCAAAGCGCCAGAAACGGGTTGATCTAATTATCCTTGATTCATGTAATCTGTTCATAGAAAATAGGCTTGATTTGTGTAGATTGATTGTTGAAAGATGTGTATAAATAGGACCTCTATTCATTGTACAAAACACACCAAGAAATATACAATCTCTTTCTTCTTTCTCTCTTTGTCTTCCCTCTATGATATTCCAAACTCTGAATTTCTTCATGGTATCAGAGCATTAGGATTTCGAAATTACCAAGGGCACAATCATTTTCCCATCTCAATTCTCAATTCTCATTGCTCTTTATCTCGGTCTCAAAAACAGAGCATATTTCCATTGCTGTAAGTTTGCATACATTCCATTTCTTCTCAATGGCTACCAATGTTGAAGGCACACAAAGTTATCATAATTTTGATGATCCAAGCCATCATTTATATCTCAACAACTCCAACAATCCAGGCATTGTTTTGGTTTCTCAGCCATTGTCCAAAACCAACTACAACACATGGAGTCGATCCATGATCATTGCACTCAGCACCAAACACAAGGTCGGGTTCATTGATGGCACTGTTTCCAAGCCCTCCAAATCTTCCACTGCCGAGTACAGACAATGGTCACGCTACAACAATATGGTAAAAGCATGGTTGATCAATTCTCTTTCCAAAGATATTTCTACTAGCGTTATTTTTTGTGATCTTGCTCGTGATATTTGGGTAGACTTGAAGGAACGTTTTTCTCAAGTCAATGGTCCTCGAATGTATCACCTTGAACAAGAAATTCACAATCTTGTTCAAGGTAATACCCCTGTCGCTACCTATTTTACAAAACTGAAATTGTTATGGGATGAACTTTCATCACTTCAATCCCACTTGTTCAAAGGAGATGTAGCTCAATACCAACAGTATCAGCGAACAATGAAGTTTCTTATGGGGCTCAATGAATCCTACGGTGCCATTCGTGCTCAGATTCATTGATAGATCCTCTTCCAACGATCAACCGCATCTACGGATGTCCTTCAAGAAGAATGCCAACGGAACATCCAGACTCCCTCACCTATTGACGGAGTTGCTTTAGCTGCCAAGGGTATTCTTCTCACACCAAAGCATGGCAAAAATTTCAGCAAGCCAAGGCCGAAATGCACTCACTGTCACAAAGAGGGTCATACTGTTGATCAATGCTACTTCATCCACGGGTTCCCACCTGGCTCGCACAAGATTGGCTCGGGTTTCAAACCAAGTGCACACCAAGTTTCTTCCGCTGACAACAACCCGTCCACTAGCAGTTTTCCTTTCACCCTCGATCAGTGCCAACAGTTTTTAGCCATGCTCAATACTGCCACTCAGTCATCATCTATGACAAACCATGTACGTACTACTGAATCATCATTATCAGGTATACCATCCCACCTTTCTCCTGAAACACTTTGGATCCTTGACAGTGGGGCCACCGATCACATGGTGTGTTCTTCCACTGATTTAACCTACTCTATTCCTGTACATGGTCGTACTGTACGACTACCTGATGGCTCCCATGCTGTAGTAACCCATATTGGTTCTATCGTTTTTTCTCCCACCCTTATTTTGAAAAATGCCCTTTGTGTTCCCTCCTTTCATTTTAATCTTATTTCTGTTCGTATGTTATGTCAAACTCTCAATTGTCTAATAATTTTTTCTGCTCATCTGTGCCTAATTTAGGACCTACGCTCGATGAGGATGATTGGACTGGGAACTGAGCGGGATGGCTTGTATTACTTCACCAAAACGAATCTTGCTTGTTGTCAGGTGGCTACATCACATTCCCAACTCTGGCATCGCCGACTCGGCCATCTATCCAATAAAGTTTTATCTTTACTTTCCAATAATGTTTCTGGCATTTGTTCCAATTTCGAAACATGTTATATTTACCCATTGGCTAAACAAACCCGTCTTGAATTTCCTTCCAGTTCAATTTCTTCTACTGCACATTTCCATTTAATACATGCAGACATTTGGGGGGGTTACCAGGTTCCTTCTCTGACTGGGGCTCAATTTTTTCCTGACCATTGTCGATGATTACACTAGATGTACTTGGGTATATTTAATGCGTCACAAGTCAGATACCCGTCACCTACTTCAAACATTTATTCGGCTCGTTGAAAATCAAGTTTCCGCTACGATCAAAATTGTTCGTAGTGATAATGGGCCAGAATTTGATATATCCTCCTTCTATTATGAAAAGGGCAGCATTCACCAAACTAGTTGCGTCTCCACTCTCCAACAAAATGGAGTAGTGGAACGTAAACATCGTCATCTTTTGAATGTTTCCCGAGCCCTCCTCTTGCAGGCCAACATGCCTAAACAATTTTGGGGTCATGCTCCCCTCACTGCAGCTTATTTGATAAATAGAACACCCACTCCTCTTTTGGGCGGGAAACCCCCCTATGAGAAGCTATACCATACCCCACCTAAATACAAGCATCTTCGAGTATTTGGATGACTTTGTTATGCCCCCACTCACTTCCACCATCCTTCAAAATTTGATCCTCGTACAATCCGTTGTATCTTTCTTGGCTATCCATACAGACAAAAAGGTTATGAACTGTATGATCTTGCAACTCACACAACCCGTGTCCCGTGATGTGATTTTTTACGAAGATCAATTTCCTTTTAACCACACTACTTTAGAATCACCCTCTCCTGTTTTACCTCATTCCATTGACTCTCCAGATCTTCTTTCTGAACCCTCCACCCAACCACATACTTCCCCACCTATTGATATTCCCCCTTCTCCTACCCCACTTGTCCAAGTTCGGCGATCCACACATCAGATCCAGCCACCTGCCTACTTACAGGATTTCCATGTTGAACAAGCACTCCCGTCTCGGCCCATCCCACCATCTGACTCGGCATAGGTCCGCTCCCCAGGTACAATTTATCCTCTCTCCAATTTCCTTTCTTATGATTCTCTTTCTCCTACACACCGTGCCTTCACTACTGCCATATCCCTTGCACAAGAACCCAAGTCATTCTTGCAGGCCATGCAGGATCCCAAGTGGCGAGATGCCATGCGTACTGAGATTGATGCCTTGGCATCCAACCATACTTGGACTTTGACTTCTCTTCCACCCAACAAGAAACCCATTGGTTGCAAATGGGAGTTCAAAATCAAACACAATCCCGATGGCTTTGTGGAGCGCTATAAAGCTCGCCTTGTTGCCAAAGGCTACAATCAAAAGGAAGGTATCGATTATTCTGAAACCTTTGCTCTTGTTGCCAACATGGTTACTGTTTACACTGTTCTCGCCCTTGATACTGCACAAAATTGGCATCTTCATCACCTTGATGTTAATAATGCCTTCCTGCATGGTGACCTTGATGAAGACGTCTACATGTACCTTCCTCCTGGTTTCGGACGAAAGGGGGAGACCAGAATCTGCAAACTTAACAAGTCGCTATACAGCCTCAAACAAGCATCAAGGCAATGGTATGTTAAGCTTTCCTCCACACTCATTAGTGCCAGATATAAACAATCTAAAGCAGATTATTCCATGTTTGTCCGATTCCACGAAAACAGTTTCACAATTATCTTGGTATATGTAGATGATATCATCTTGGCAGGAAACAACTTGGAACAGATTGGTGATCTCAAGAAATACTTGGGCGAGTGCTTCAAGCTCAAAGACCTTGGTCCCTTAAAGTATTTTCTAGGGATAGAGGTGGCTCGCTCAAAGAATGGCATTCTTTTATCACAAAGGAAATACGCCTTGGAGAGATACTTGAGGAGACTGGATTCCTTGGTGCTAAACCAAGTAATTTACCCATGGAACCAAATTTAGCACTTAGTGAAACTGATGGAGAACTACACTCTTGGATTCGTCTTCATATCGACGATTGGTTAGCAAACTGATATACTTGACTATCACTAGACCAGACTTGGCATATGTGGTACACGTATTAAGTCAGTTTATGCACAAACCTCAAACATCTCATTTAGATGCAGCACATCGAGTCTTACGCTACTTCAAACAATCTGCTAGGCAAGGAATTTTCCAATCAACTTCCAGTGATATTCAATTACATGCCTTCTGTGATACAGATTGGGCTTGATGCAGAGACACCCGGCAATCTGTTACTGGATATTGCATTTTACTTGGAAAGTCACCAATCTCTTGGAGAACCAAAAAGCAAACAACAATTTCAC
>JAUPMG010309796.1:0-16293 GCA_031762675.1 Pachysandra terminalis
GTGACCCCCTGGGAAGTCTGATTCGGGTGAGCCAAAAGCGGACAATATTGTGTCAGGTGGGGTGGGTCGTTACATTATCATCCTGATCCCGAAACACGCCACCAATCCCCGAAGCTCCGGACAAGGCAAGACAGAAAGCCGCAAAGGACATCTTCACCCAACCAACCGGAAAAAGGGACAAGAGCAAATGGTGGGCTTGAGGCGGGCAAGCACAAGAAGAGACCGAATACCACTCACCCACAATAAACGAGGTAGACAGACCAGAAAACTGGCCCAGCACCGAGGCCCAGGAGGCAACAGAGGACATGATCCCCTCAATAACACACGAGGGCGAAGAAGCAACATCCTGAAAAATCCTCTAGTTACGCTCCCTCCACACGAACAACAACACAGCCTGAAAAACCATCAGAAACAGAATCATGCCCCTCTCAGCAAGACCCGGAAAACTCCACTGCTCGAATAAATGGCAAATACACCCAGGAAACACCCACACCCTCCCGATCGACCGAATAAAGAACACCAAATCTCCGAGGCGAAAGGGAAATGAATGAAAATATGATCTAGGGACTCCTCCGCCACTCTACACAAGAAGTACATGTTTGGAGAAAGGGCCATAAACCCCCTCCTACATTGGAGCAAATCCGCGGTATTAATCCGATAAAGTAAAGCGGTCCAAGTGAATGCTTTAACTCTGGGAGGGAGAGGCGAGGACCACAAGGAACGAGTCGGAAAGGAAGCCAGAGGCGGATCCCGATTCGGACGAAACTGGCTAAAGAAAGAACGGCAAGAAAAGACACCTGCAAGATCAGGAGTCCAGATCCTCCTGTCCCCCTATCAGAACCAACAAAAACCTCCTCGACAGCCATGAACAAAGAACACAACTCAAAGCAATCCGCCTCCTGAACAATTCTACGAAGCGGAAAGTTCCAAACTAGGCCAGACTCAGACCAAGAAAGAACCTCGCAAACCAAGGAAGACTGACAACTAGCGATCCTATAGATCCTCAGGAAACGTGAGCAAAAGGGCTCGTCCCCAACCCAGAGGTCCCTCTAGAAAAACACAGACGACCCATTCCCAACAGACCATCGGACCAGCGACAAGAAAAAAGGGGCCAACACAACAATATATTTCCACGGATTGGCTACATAAATTTGCGCCGACAGACTCATATCCCTACCATTCTGTTGAACACCATATTTACTTACAATAATCTTGCGCCACAGGTGATCACATTCAATATTGAACCACCAAAGCCACTTGGCAAGAAGAGAAGAATTTCTGGCCACAGTATTTCCCAGGTTCAAGCCTCCCTGCTCCCTCTCCAGACAAACAGTGTCCCATCTAATCAAATGGTCTCTCTTACCACCATTACCCTCCCACAGGAACGTACGATGAACTTTCTCAATACGAGAAGACACCGCCCTAGGAATATGGAAGACATATAATAAGTCGGAAGATTGGCCATTGAGGCCTGAATAAAGGTAATTCTGCCTCCCAAAGACAAGTATTGCCTCTTCGATGCAGCCACCTGTTTCTCAATCCTCTCTACGACCGGATCCCAAAAGGCTAAAGACCCAGGGTTACCGCCTAGCGGTAGACCCAGATATGACAGAGGCCACACACCGGTGCCACAACCAAAACGATCTCAGCCAACATAGCCTCCTCGATGTGAATCCCTAAGATAGTTGACTTCTCCAAGTTAACCTTTAATCCCGAAACCATCTCAATACACATTTGACTCCCCGAACCTATGACACCTCAACATCTACAAAAATAAACGTATCGTCTGCGAACTGGAGATGAGAAACCCCAACCTCCTCCCTACCCACCCGAAAACCTCTAATAATACCCCTCTGTTCAGCGACCTTCATAAACCAACTCATAACATCCCCTACTAGAGAAAACAGAAATGGAGATAACGAATCGCCTTGTCTAAGACCCCTGGAAGAGGATATAGAACCATGCACCACCACCCCCCTATTCACAAGGAAGGAGAATCCCACATTCCTATGACAACCTGCAATCCACCTACGCCACCGCTCACCAAAACCTTTCCATTCAAGAATATGATCTAAGAAATCCCATTCGACTCTATCATACGTCAACCTTCATGACCAAACCAGGTTCGACGCCTCTAAATTTCTCCTCAACACATTCGGTAGCAACCAAGATACCATCAATTATCTGTCTATCCTTCACAAAGGCACTCTGTTGCAGAGAAACTAGAATCGGCATCGCATCCCTTAATTTGATAGAGAGGATTTTAGCAATGATCTTATACAAGCTTGTAACAAGACTAATGGGACGGTAATCTTTGATCTCCTCAGCCCCGGTCTTCTTAGGAATCAACACCAAGAATGTCGAATTAGTCGCCTTGTGCACAATCCCGCTACCAAAAAATTCCTTGAACACCTTCATTATGTCATCCTTCACCACATCCCAATTACTTTGGTAGAAACTGATTGTACACCCATCAGGCCTAGGAGCCTTATCACTCGCCAACTCCCAAACAGCCTCCTTGACCTCCTCTTCCTCAAACTTTATCCATCCACGCCCTTTTTCTTGTCTCCTAAGTACCTCACACTTCTACCTATCAATTTAAAATCAAAAACTTTCTCCGATTTATACAAATTAGAATAGAAACCGGCCACCGCACCAATAATATCCTCAAAAGTCTCAACACACTCATCCCCAATTTTAATCCTCTCCAAATTATTCCTGCTTCTTCTCCCATTTGCTACTTTATGGAAGAAACTGGTATTACCATCCCCCTCTTTCAATCAGGTCACCCTTGACTTTTGTTTCCAATGGATTTCTTCTAAGTTCAAAATCCCTGCCAGTTCCACCTTATCGGACTTCCTCTCCTCCACCTCACTACTAGTCAACACCCTCTCACCCTCCCCCTTATCAATCGCCCCAATTCTATCCAAAAGACAGTTTTTCTTCAGCCGAATGTCTCCAAACACTTCCTTATTCCACACCTTAACTTCTCCTTTCACATCCTCAAGGCCCTCATAAATTTAAACCCCTCCCATCCTTGACTACCCCCCAAACACGTACCCCATCAAGATTGAATGGAAACCTGAAACTCTGGGTGAGAAAGCTACATGTTTTCAAACCTGAAGGAAGACGGCCCATGCGAACATATAGACGTACAAATCTGAATGGGCCAATGATCCGAGATAGTCCTAGTCATCAACCATTGTTTAATCATAGGAAAATGGGCATCCCATTTTACCGAGGCCAAGAATCTATAGAGACGACAACACACCACCGGAGTTTGCTCATTCGTCCAAGTGAAGCTACCCCCTTGCAAAGGGTAATCCACTAACTCGCACTCCCTGAGAAGAGACGACAACTTTCTCATACTTCTAGTAACCAGGGCAGTCCCCCCACTCTTCTCACTGGCAAAACGGGTCACATTGAAATCTCCGATCAAGCACCACGCACCGGAAAATAGGGATTGAAGATGATATAACTCAGCCCAAAAAAATGACCTATCTCTACATCTGTTCAGCCTGTAAACTGCAGAAAGAGCTCACTCAAAGTTATCCGCACAACTCCTAAACTTTAAAGATAGGGAATAAGTCCCTCTGAAAACCTCTCCTCCCGACACCGACTCCACGTCCCAAACAACTAAAATGCCCCCGAAGGCCGCCACCGACGGCAAAAACACCCAACGATTGTTCCTATCGCCCCACAAACTTCTGATCAATCTAGCGCTAACATCCTCTTTCTTCGTCTCGACCACGACCAATATATCCGGTCTAGCCCTAAGACATAAATCATTAACGGCCCTCTTCTTCTCGACTCGACCAAGACCCCTAATGTTCCAACTAATGATTTTCATCGGATTCAACGACTCCTCCCGACTGTAGAGACCTAAAACAATTAACTGCATCCCTAACAGCCACCACACTACCATCCGGACCACGAACTAGATCAATCACATACGACGCAAAACGAGACACACCCTCCCACTCACCGTCCTCACCGCCACACTCAACTGAGCGAACAGGGACTACAGTACCATCAGCCACCTTGACCTCCTCGGAAATACTCACTACCCTATCCTCTCCACACCCACTATGATTCTTACCACTGTACACCCACTTCTGGCACCCCAACAGAAGCATAAGCCTGGGAAATAAGATGGTCAAAAACTGAAAGCTCTTCCACACTGGGGCTTAGATGGCCGTCCAATACAAACAGACTTACCCACGACTACAAAATTATTGTTAGCACAATCAGATATAAATACAGAAGGCAAAGAGTTTGTCTTACGGATCGAGGATAGCGGCATACCTGAATCGGAAGGACCTGAAAAAGAGGAGGAAGGAAAAGAAATTTTTTTAAAATCACATCCTGCGCCAAGAAGAGCAAAGCATTCATTAATGTCCCGCTTATTTTCGGGGTGAAAACACGTAAGACCAACCCCACAAGAAGGCTTGGATAAGGCACCCAAATCCAAACAATTGCTTCCAGCCTTTACCAAAGACTCGTCCCTAGATACCGTCGCTATGATATCACCACCGTCACCAACAGCGTTGCCGCCCTCCTCGATCACAGTGGAAACGCCTCTACCAGCTTGGTTCTTCCGCGAGTAGCCTGAGGAACAGGTATGGCACACGGTATCGCCACAACCTCGGTAGCAACCCTCTCCTTCTCCAACGCCACCTCTGAATCGACCCCGCATCCAACTTTACCCCCATCAAAAGCCTTCTCCACAAAAGCAACACGAGCGGCTATATCATCCGATTTTCTATTTAGCAAGTCTAGTTCAACAGTAACGTGGTGTTTAAAAAGAGTCAAAGCCTTAGAAGAGGAGGAGCTACTTTGATCCAGCTTCTCCAAAAGTAAATTAAAGTCAACTTGGCCCCTCACCGAAACTGACGATCCAAGCCCACAGCAGCGCCATGGGCTGAGCCACACCCGGACGACTGAGCAAAAGACTCACTAACCTTATCCGGCCCGCCCGAACACGACCTCAAAGGACCCGAAACTGGAGAAGGCCCATCGCTCTTGTCCACAGCACCGTCTGACAGAAAAGCCAAAATACTTCTACCACCCAGGGCCCTAGCCCTCAGCATTAAGTCACCGCGAGTTGGGCCCAATGACACAGGCCCACCACCATGGTCAGCACTTGCGGCCCACACGGTAATATCTTCTCCAACATGCCTCGTTGACAGCTGATAAAAACCAACCTTCCCACTGTCAGAGCAATGTTTGCCCTGAAATGGAAAACAATTTTTGAATTCCTGCTACAGCCCGTCATCTCGAACCCTTTCCCCATTGATGTCTTATCCTGACCACCAACCCCGCCGCCACTCCGCCCTACGGCCCCTACCCCTGCGTCCGTAGGCTCCAGAACTCTGCTCTCCAATACCAAGCTACCATGTGGATCGCCTGATGCCACCTCAGCTTCGTCTTCGCCACCCGCCGCCCACCGCCACCACCTCTTCGACCTTCTGTCCCACATCGTCGTGCATTGGCATACCCACGATATCAATAAAAACTTCAAACCAGGTACTGTGATCAAATAACCATAACGAGCGAGGGATTTGGCACGCACGTTGTTCCCCAACAGCAAAACGCAAACGCGGGAGAAAACTGTCTTGATCGTCACCATCCACACTCTTAAGACCCCCCAGTAATTCGGCGATAGCTTGGACCAACGACAATGACCGGAGATGCTCCGGCACCCCTGCTAGCTCCAAGACCCGCCCCTCCTCGCAGACTGGGCTCATAGAAACCAACGATGGATTTCGCCACTGCGGAGCCGACGCCGGAGAGATTTCAATTTTGAAGGAACCCCCAGGTGAGATAATCTCACACCGCGGGCCAGAATGAATGCAAGAAGAAACACCACTCTGCCCACCGCCAAAAGCCTGAAGACCAGCTTCGATCACAAACGACCAAGACCCCTCCAATGGAGGGAAGAAAAGCACCTTACCCCTCGCATTGTGGCAGCCGCCGAAACGACCAACAAGTCGCCCCATCTATTCCTTCTTAGCTCTACTGAAAGGGTCTGCTGACCACCACGGCGAGAACCCAGCATCCCCATTCTATTATGGTTCTCCTTAAGACCCTCCAACAACTTCCCCGGCCACACAATTTCATCCCACGATAACCAAAGCCAAGAACCCCCTTTGAATCTCGCTTCAACCACCCTCACAAGACTACAACTCGGCCACCTCATGGCTTCAAAGGTAAAAACTTTCTTCTCCACACTGATCCTATTCTTCTCATTCTCGCCACCCTCCAGTCTACGATTTACAGATGTACCCGCATCCATGCACTTCAACAGAGCCCCACGGTAACTCAGCTGGGGAACTGAATCCCTTATGCTCGACGGTTCGCGACTAACCGGAGAAACAGGTGTGGAATTTACCACTGAGTTGAAAGTATCGACCACCTCGTCCACGAAATAACCAGCTAGCAGCAAATCCTCCACCACCTTACGTATCTCTATTCTATGCTGATTACACTCCCCACCTATGTCTCTCCCACCCTAAACGATTCTCACTAACTCACAGCCGTTCATCCTTGCGATGTTAGATCCAATTCGCTCTAACCTCTGTAATAAACACCTGACTTCTTTTTCATTACATAAACTGCAGTCCAATGAGTGTCAGTAGGTGTGTGCATAAACTGGCATACTTGATTCACCGAGAATGCGAGATCAGGTCTTCTAAATGAAAGATATTGAAATGCACCAACTGTACTTTTGTATTCTATAGGATCTGGTAGTGGATCTCCTTGATTTTTAGAAATTTGTACCCCAGCTATCATTGGAAAGACAAGGTTTGGCTCCTTCCATGTGAGTACGACATAGGAGATCAGCAATATATTTGGACTGTTAAAGGACAAGCCATCTTGGACCTTAGATAGCTGAACTCCAAGGAAATAATGAAGCACCCCAAGGTCTTTAATAACAAATTCTTGAGCTAGACAATGCAGTAGCCGTGAAACAAGTGTGTGATCATTACTTGTAAGTAGAATGTCATCTACATAAACAAGTAAATACGCCATAGTGGAGAGATGGTGATAGATGAAGATAGATGTGTCAGACTGGGAGTTGATGAAACCTAGTTCAATCAAAAATGCTCTTAGACGATAATACCAGGCTCGTGGGGCCTGTTTAAGGCCGTACATAGCCTTTTTCAGAAGGCACACATGATCAGGATATTGAGAATCGTTGAAACCTAGCGGTTGGGTCATATATACAATCCCGTCTAATGTGCCATGCAAGAAAGCATTTGATACATCTAACTAACGTATAGGCCAACCTTTTTGAACCGCAAGAGATATAACCATTCGTATGGTTACGGGTTTGATCACCGGGCTGAATGTCTCTTCATAGTCCAATCCATGTTGTTGGGTATATCCTTTTGCCACTAATCGAGCTTTGAATCGATCCACAGACCCATCAGATATTGTTTTGACCATGTAAATCCATTTACACCCGATAATATTCATGTTTTTGGTGCGGGGGACAAGAATCCAGGTTCCATTGCGAAATCATGGCATTTATTTCATCTTCCATAGCAATCCGCCATCGAGCATCATAGGATGCGTGTGAGAAGCATGTAGGTTCCATGGGAAGAGATGTCGCAAGGCACGCCCAAGGTATAGGATGCTTAGTAGCACAAAGGATCTTTGGTTGTCGGGTACCATCTCTAGTTCTTGTGATCATAAGATGTAGAGATGTGAGAGTCCTATTGTTATGAGAATCTGGTGATGTAGAATGGCAGGAAGATCAATAAATAGTTGAATGCCTGGTTGTGAAGATGATTGATCATGTTGAGAATCTATCGAAGCTGAGGAGGAGGTTCGATGCTCAATAGTTGGAGCCGATGGACCATGAACCAATGGATTTACTGTCATAAATGATGATGATGCGTTTGACGAGATAACCATATCATTACCAGCTGTGGACAATGGCTTCCAATATGAAGTGAGGGACGGTCCATGATGTGTAGGTATCGTAGGTGGTAACTCGGAGGATATCAATGAGTTCTTTTGAAATGGAAACTCCCTTTCATTGAAGACTACATGCCGAGAAATGTATAGTCTTTCTGTTTGGTAGTCAAGGCATTTGTATCCCTTGTGCATCGAACTGTACCCCAAAAATACACAATTAGTAGATCTGAAACTGGTGTTATAAGATCTATAAGGTCTTAAGTATGGAAAGCAAGAGCATCCAAAAACTTTGAGAAACTTATAATCTGGTGTCCTGTGAAAGGGCTTGAAATAAGGACTTTGTCCATGAAGTGTAATAGTCGGAAGCCTATTAATAAGAAATACTGCAGTTTCAAAAGCACGATTCTAGTATTTAAATGGTACTGATGACTGAGCCAATAAGGTGAGACCAGTGTTGACAATGTATCGATGCTTCTGTTCGGCCATCCCATTTTGCTCATGTGTACGAGGACATGCAACTCGTTGTTGTATACCAAGATTACCAAGAAAGGATTGAAGTTTTGGAAACGCCTCTCCCCAGTCAAATTGTAGGGCTTTGATTTTGAGACTGAAGAGATTCTCAACATGTTTTTGGAAATGAATAAAAATAGGAAATACATCAAATTTCCTTACTAGAGGATAGGTCCATGTGAATTTAGAAAACACGTCTAAAAAATGCACATAGAGCCGATGACCATTAGCAGTTAAGATTGGAGATAGTCCCCATACATCGGAATGAATTATTTCTAGAAGACTAAATGCATGAAACTCAATCCAAACGAATGGCAGTTTGTGATTTTTGCCAAGTTGACACGATGAACAAAAATCAAACTGCTTATTCGAGGTTGGAAGTTTATTCTTGGAAAGAACATGTAGAGTCCTGGTGGAAGGATGACCCAGCCGTTGGTGCCGAACTGTAGGAAAGATAGACCCGTTCACCAATGAGAGCTGTTGATGAAAACTGTTGTACCAGAAATTGATATAGTCCATCTTTAATTCGTCCTCTTAGAAGAACTTTCCTCGACTGTAGATCCTTAACAAGACAACCATGTACATTAAACTCTATGAGAAAATTGTTGTCAGCTATGAATTTACACAGCGAGCAAATTCTTGGATATTTGAGGGACACGTAGAATGTCAGATAGTCGAAAGAGAGTTTTAGTTAAAGATAAGCAAGAAGATTCAATGTGAGCAATAGACAAACCTTCACAATTACCTACACGAACATGATCTGGTCCAGTGTAGTTATCATGAACTGTCAGGTTAGATAGATCTGATGTGATGTTTTTGGAGGCTCCAGCATCCGGGTACCAGCTTGGATCAAAAGTGGCATCAATAGTAGTAACATTAAGAGCAGTGGGAGATGTAGCCTAATATGCATGATTAAACCTTTGATGGCAAGTTACTACTGTGTGACCATACCGGTTGCATAGTTGCAAGTAGCAGAGAAGGATCGATCATGTCGATTTTGATAATCCGGCTGAGTTTAGTTCTATCGACTACTAGAGTTGTGGTAGAAACGGCCACGTCCTCTTCCTCTTCGTTGCTGATTTTGGTATGGTTGGTTGCCATATGAAGAGCTACCATTTCGTGTGTGAAAGCTTCTAGCAAAGTAGAATACTGCTGTTGTAATCCAACTTCTTGATTCAACATCAAGTCATATAATAGATCAGTACTGATTAAATCAGTACGAGTGGTCATGGATGTAACAAAGGACTCGTACTCTGGTCCTAATCCACCCAACAACTGAAGAATAAAATCTTCATTAGATATTGCTTGACTAGCCGCAGAAAGGCTGTCTGCAATGCCTTTTGCTTTGTGCAAATAGTCAGTCATATCGATAGAGCCTTTCTTGAGAGTCTACAGCTGTAATTGAAGTTGCATTACACAAGCTCTAGAACGGGAGGAGATCATACGTTCCAGACTTTTCCACACATCAGTGGCATTAGTGAGGCCTACAACTTGACCTAGTATACTTGGACTTAAGGAAGAAATGACCAACTCAGAGCAAGTTGATCGCGTTTATACTAGTGAGTAAACGCAGGATTGATTTCTGAGGTCTCTTCTCATTTTTTATTAGTAATAAACTTAGGAGGAATAGCAGATTCTCCATTGATGATATCCATGAATTCATAAAGTCGGAATATTGGAAGAAATTGAAATCGCCAAATAAGGTAGTTTGAACGATTCAACTTCAATGATATGAAGTTGTGAATATTCCCCAATGAAGGAAACAAAGTTGATGAAGACGAATCAGCAGTTGCAGGGAGAACTCCAGATGATGACTCCATGGAGACTTTTGTCTGAGGGCTCTGATACCATATAAGAAATCAAACTTCAGTTTTGAATTCTGAGTTCCTTAATCATTAAGGACTCACTCAATTTAAATTCATATATATATATATAGATATATATATAAATGACAACTAGTTTACAAGAATGAGCACTTTGATGAGTTGTACAATCATGGATTGAATGAGTTGGTAACTTTTTATAAGAAATCAAATTTTCTTATGCACACAAACTTTCTTATGCACACCATTCTGCTGAGCAGCGTCGAGGTACTAGAATCCAAGAAGGTGCTAACGCTCAAGAACCCGTGGCTCCCACTGAAGGTGATCTTCAAAGATCCACCCGCATTTCTCAACCACCTACTAAGTTCCAAGAATTTTACACTTATCACACTACCACCTTTCCCATCCAGAATTAAATGTCTTATAGAAATGTGTCCCGATCTCGTGTTGCCTTCTTGACCTCCATTTCCAATGACAAAGAACCCACCAATTTCCAAGAAGCCAATTCCTTACCTGTTTGGAGAAAAGCCATGAAAGAAGAACTACTTGCTTTGGGTGAAAATCACACATGGGATGTTGTCAAGCTACCGAAAGGAAAGAAGCGTGTTGGATGCAAGTGGGTATATAAAATCAAATACAACAGTGATGAAACAATTGAACAATATAAGGCCAGATTAGTTGCCAAAGGATTTACCTAAACCTATGGAGTAGATTACAAGGAAAATTTTATCCCTGTAGCAAAAATGAATACAGTCCGTGTTCTCCTATCCGTTGATGTTAATTGTAATTGGTCACTCTTCCAGATGGACATTAAAAATGCATTTTTGTATGGAGACTTGGAAGATGACGTATATATGAGTTTTCCACCAGGACACCATCAAGAGTCACAAGAGCACCTAGTTTGTAAATTAAACAAGGCTTTATATGGTCTTAAACAGTCACCTCGAGCTTGGTATGCAAAACTTAGTTCAGCATTGAGGGCAGTCGGATTCCAAAGAAGTGTTGCCGATTCTTCCTTGTTCATCAAACGAGGTACTTTTGGTACTACTGTCGTCTTAGTTTATGTGGATGATATTATCATTACAGGGGATGATAAAGAGGAAATCAACAGGCTTAAGACTCTACTTCACAAAAAGTTTGACATCAAAGATTTGGGGATCCTAAAGTACTTCCTGGGCATAAAAGTTGTTGATTCAAAAAAAGGCTTGCTCATAAATTAGAGAAAATATGTGCTAGATCTACTGCAGGAAACTAGCAAATTGGGTACTAAGCCTGCTACGATTCCTACAGACAGTATCAGCAAACCAGGTATGGATGGAGAACTATTGGTTGATGCTAGCAAATTCCAGCGATTGGTTGGCAGATTGATCTACTTGACTATTACTCGTCCTGACATTGCATATGTAGTTAGTTTGGTTAGTCAATTTATGCATGATCCTAGAAGGCTAGAACCAATCACATGAATGATGTTAATAGAATTCTTCAGTACTTGAAATCTTCTCCAGGATACGGAATATGGATGAAGAAGAGTGGGCACACCAAAATCACAGGATTCACTAATTCAGATTGGGCTGGAAATCCAATGATAGACGATCTACCACTAGGTACTGTACATTTGTTGGCGGTAATTTGGTAACATGAAAAAGCAAAAAACAAAGTGTGATTGCTCAATCAAGTGCTGATGCAGAATATAGAGCTATGGCTTCTACTGCAAGTGAATTAGTCTAGCTTAACGCACTTGTTCGTGATTTGGGTTTTCCATCATCCCTCCATATGGATATGTTCTGTGATAATCAAGCAGCTATGCATATTGCTTCTAACCCAGTTTTTCATGAGAGAACTAAGCATATTGAGGTTGACTGCCACTTTGTACGAGAGAAGGTGCATGCCAACATTATTAGAACTCCATACGTTCGCAGCACTGATCAATTAGCAGATGTCTTTACTAAAAGCCTTCCATCAGTTCGATTTCATAAGATCATGTCCAAGTTGGGCTTGATCGATATCTACGCTCCAACTTGAGGGGGAGTGTTATCGGAGAAGGAGGGAATAATATCAGGAGAGCATAACTTCAGGCATAATATCAGGCATGATTTCAGGCATAATATCAGGGATGTCTTCCCTCAAATTATGATTGCAACTCTATTTATAGTTTGTACTCTCTTGAGCAGACCATGAGTGAATTTTCTTCCTCTCCCGCGGATGTAGGCATTGCCGAACCACGTTACATCTTCTTCTTCGTTCTTCATTCTTTTTTTTATTTTAGTTTTCTTCTTCCATCTTTTATTTGATTTCCTTTCCATGTTTCTTTTGGTGGGTGTTAGTACACTTCTAGTGCATTGTTGCACTGCCATTCTCTTTGTACTTCCTTTTATTTTTCATAATATTATCTCCTTATCAATCAAAAAAAAAGGCGGGAAAAGGGCAATGAAAAATTTAGTCTCGGGTTTCTACATCTCCCTCACCTGGTTGCTTGTTAATTTGAGATTGTAAAATGGTGACTATACATTTCCCCGTCTCTATTATATCACCAATCAAAAAAAGAGAGAGAGAGAGAGAGAGAGAGAGAGAGAGAGAGAGAGAGAGAGAGGTATCAGTTCTCAAAATAGGGGTAGATAAAAGGAAAATAGTCAGTTCAAATTAGATGGTTATTTAACAATTAAGAAAAAAAAACAATAAGTAAACAAAGAGATAAAACAAAGAGAAATAAAGAGAGGTTATTCTTACGATATAAGGGTCTAGTTATCAATTTCAAGAACTCCATTCTCTCTATCTATCCCATTCTTTGGTACAATTCCACTAAAAGCTTGATTTTCATCGTTATTCAGCATCTGTACTTCACTACTTGAAAGTAAACCATGCCCTTCATTCTTCCACAAGTCATATATATGTATTTCAACTTTTATCTTCATAAATAATAATAATTGAATATTTTAGTTTTTAAAATTTAAATAAAAAGAAGAGATTATTCCTAATATGTAATCTATTTAGTTACCTAAAGAAGCCTTATCGTGTAAACCCTTTGACTGCAATAAATCAGAAATATTGATTTGAGTTGAATTTCACCAACATTCTCAAGCACTGCCAATTGATAAAAAAATTTAACAACATTAACAAGATATTTAGATGAAGTTAGATGCCTTAAGAGTGAGGTCTGAGAGTCTTAGTAAAAGATGAGGAGATTAAAGAAAGGTGAAGAGAATATTTTCAAAAATTATTAAATGGTGAAGATACGGATAGGGATAGGTGTGTGTCAAGTGCAAATGTGGTTAATGTAGAAGCAAGTGAACACTGCTATGTTGGTAGAATTAAGGTCTCCGAAGTGAATGGAGCTTTAGCCAATATGAAAATAATTTGGCTTTAGGACTTGATGGCATTCCAATTGAAGTGTGGAAATGCATGGGAGAAATCGGCATATTGTGGTTGCCAAATTATTTGATGAAATTTTGGAGACTAGAAAAATGCCAAATGCTTGGAGGAAAAGCGCAATAATATTTATATAAAAGAATAAAGGAGAAGTTCAAAATTGTACCAATTATCATGGAATTAAGCTTATGAGTCATACCATGAAATTATGGGAAAGAGTGATGGAGCATAAGTACAATGAATAACCTAGGTATCAGAAAATCAATTTAGCTTTATGCCAAGGAGATCTACCATTGAGGCAATATTTTTACTTAGGCAATTAATGGAGAAATTTAGAGAGAATATGAGAGATCTTCATATGGTTTTTATTGATCTAGAAAAGCATATAATAGAGTCCATAGAGTTAATTTGGTGTGCTTTAGGCAGGAAAAGGGTGAGAGCGGTGCGCAGTGAGACAAATGAGTTCGTAGTAAAGATAGATTTACATCAAGGGCCCTATCCTTTTGCTTTATTTGTGGAAAATAGACTACTCATATTCAAGAGGAGGTCCCTTGGTGTATGCTTTTTGCAGATGTGATTTCGGTACACCAAACTAGAAAGGGAGTAAATGCAAAATTAGAGTTATGGATTTAGACTTTGGAATCAAAAGGTTTTAAAACTGAATTAAGACCGAGTATATGGAATGCAATTTTAACACAAATAGTGGTAGAAGTGAAGCAATAGTAAGAATTGAGTATCAAGAAATTCCTAAAAGCAATCAATTTCGTTATCAATTATCCATAAAGAGGGGAATATTGATGAGGATGTTGCTCATAGAATTAGAGTTGGATGGCTTGAGTAGAGAAGTACTTCCAGAATGCAATGCGATCGATGTGTTCCACTCAAACTACAAGGGAAATTTTATAGGACAACCTGTTATGATGTATAGATCAAAATATTGGGCAACAATGAAGCAACATATGCATCGGATGATTGTTGCTGAGATGAGGATGTTGAGATGGATGCGTGAGAAGACTGGAAAAGATAAGTGAGGAATAAACATATGTGAGTACTTGAGTATAGGTAAAATAGAAGATAAGATAAAGGAAAGTAGGTTAAGATGGTTTGGGCATGTAAAGCGAAGACCTATCTTCGAAGTAGTTGCGAGAAAGTACGAGGGAAAAATCATTGAAGATCTAAGAGGGAGAGAGGAAGATTAAAAAGAAATTGGATGGAGCCAATCAAAAAGTATATGGACACTCGTAATTTGACTGAAGATTTGTTTTTTGGCCGATCGGGATGGAGGAACAAGATTCTTGTTACCAACGCCAACTAATTGGGATAAGGCATTTGATGATGATGATGATTTATCTGACTCCAAAAGCTAAAAGATACAAAAATAAATACTCAGAATATCCACATATCCCTATTATCAACAGACAACAGTCTTCAGCACTTACGAGACTAATTACAAATTAAGCCTCCCAACATTTCAGGATTCAGGACATAGGAAAATCAGAGGCTAGCTCACATGGGATCGTTATAGGTAAAAAGTAGTAAATAGATCAATGCAGAATTCTTCAAAAGCACAAAAAAGTAAAAGCTCTGCACATTTTGATACGGACCTTTAAAACTGATGTTATTAAACTTTGTTTTATTGACTAAAGTTGCAGTTTATTATCTTCATTTCCTATCAGAATAGACATATATTATCTGACATTTGGTAGAGATCATCTTAGTTATATGTATTAACTAGTAGATCATTTTGGTTATATGCTATATGGACCATGGTGTAAAGGATCGTCCGATCCCGAGTTGGATCGTCCGATAAAACTCGTGACATGAGGCATATATCGATCAAACTCGTTCAGATCGTCCAATCCAACTCGGGATCGTCTGATCCAACTTGGTTGAGTCAGTAATTTATCTTTTTTCTTTTGAATCATTTTTTTGCTCGGCCGATCTTGATACGGATCGTCAATCCAACTCGGGATCGGCCGGGAACGATCCCGATCTGATCCCCAAGTTCAAACACTATCATATAGATCGGATAGAAAAATAAGGAGTGATCTTATAACTTCATTGGAATTTCAAATGTATTTTTTTAGGTTCAAATTAAAATCCCAGACATAATCTCAAAAACTAAATGTAATAATTAATAAAGAAACTATCTTTAGCTTTTATATTCCATTTTCAACAAGCCATTTGAGAGATCATTTGTACATGTAGATGCATGTTCCCTAAATTGTTTAACATTCAAAACCCAAACCTCGAGGAAACAAAATTTCAAACATAACAAGTGACAGGTAAATTTTCACAGATAAATATGAGGTGCATAATAGGATTATAGATTAATTTTGTGATAGAAGAACCTGAATACAAATATGAGGGGGCAATGAATACAAAGAACTCATGTGTAACTGCAATAAAGACTTCATGACAAACCGTTCCATACCTTCTTGAGTAATAGTCAAAACCATGCAAAGGAAACATCAGTGTATGGATATAAATGCATCTGAAGATCTAAAATGGATACAAATGTCTATAGAGAAAATAGGTAACTGAAATTCACAAACTTCAGCTATCACGCAGTAACTTTACAACATCAGAACAAACCATATGCAATATACATATATATAAATACATACATATATATATATATATATATATATATATATATATATATATATAT
>JAUPMG010309807.1:0-16293 GCA_031762675.1 Pachysandra terminalis
TTTCGTTTTGAGGAGGAAAAAAAAAGGGTAAAAAAGAGAGGCCTTAGGCATAGGATAAAATAATTATTTTTCTTGGGGATTCATAGCAAGTTGAAGAAGAAGCATTATTAGCAGCTAATTTTTTACTTCTTTAAGATCCTTTAACATAAAACATGATTAAGTAACTTTACATAATATGGAATTCCGCACAAAACCCATTCATAATACTTCATAAAACATAATTTGAATCAACTTACCATGTCCTAGCATTAAAATTCAGAAAATTTGTTTGAAAAACCATTAACATACTTCTTAATCAAAGAAAATAGCTTTGTACTTCTAATTAAATAAAAAAAATAGAGTTATACTTGAATACTTGCCTTAATTTGATGATTGGTGTTGAGAACTCAAACCTTCTTCCTCCTCCTCTTCTTCTTCTTCTTTTTCTCCAAGCAATGAATCCATCTCCCAAGACCTTGCATTTATATAGGCTCTCAAGAACACTAGAATTAGAAACTCTAGAAACTCTAATCTCTACCCTTAAATTAGTTTATTTGAATCAACACCCTTACATTAATATTCCTTCCTTAATTGGTTTCTTTCTATTTCTTCTTTCAGAATCCTAGCTTTAGTTTAAATAGTTGTTATTCTAGTTTGTAGAGAATTGTTACTAATTCCTTGTTTTAAATCTCAGCCATTAGTTAAGTATTGAAAGTTCCTACAAGATTCTAGCCACATGTCTTAACTTAAGAAGTTATGATTGTGTGTGATGTACCTAGTTTCCTATTTGTACAAGCCACCAATCATAATCGGTCAAAAGTCAAACATGGCATCGATTACTAAATTTTAAATTAACCCCTAATTTTCTATTATTTACACAATAATCCTATTATTTTGTTTGGGTTATTACAGTTGCAAGGGACGTTTATAAGAAGGAATCAGCCAAGACGAAAAGGTTTCCATAGCAAATCAACTCGACAGCTCCACATAGCTTAGTCATTGATCCCCAGCAATCACTAGTTAGCCCTTAGTTTCTACAAGGATCCTGCTGCACCTACTTCTTATTTCAATCTAAGTTTCTCTCAGAAGATCCCTCTAGTCAGTAACAAAGGAATCCTAGTCGGGAGATTTATAGAGACCTCTCAATATTCCCTTGTATGCTAATTTGTGAACCCGTACAGTAGATTAGTTGCGTTCCCACAATCAGAGCCCAAGGAACCGTCGGAGATTTTGTACATTCTTTGTTCATTTTACTTTGTGTCTTTCAGGTTATAAGGTTTACCTTCTAAGTTGTACGTTAACTTTTTTTCTAGTTGTTTTATATGAAAGTGCAATTAATGCGTAAAATCAGTATTTCTGGTTCAGCAACAAATCCTTCGAGATTAGGAACCACACAATTGTCTAACTGAAGATCGGTCGCGCATCAACCGATTTACCTTAAAAACTAACTTACACAGTTTGTTTCACACCTTTCTTTAGGTGAACTTTTAAAATTTCTAGCACGCCCGCACCCCTTCGGCCTAATGACCGAAAGAAATCAACAACCGACCGGGAAGAGAGGAGACTTGGTGGTTTTTTACACCAACATCTTTTGGCACGCCCGATGCAACACAACTGGTGAAGCTAAATGGCACCCAAAACTAGAAAAGGTGGACCGTTAGGCGACGATGACCGCGAAGGAGTGCTACCTATTATGGACACTGTCCAAGAGGAAGCACTAGACAGTAATACTGCATCGACCGAAATACTAGGCCAAACCATCCCAAGTACTGAGGTAGGATCACCATCAACGTCATTTAATAACAGTGTTCTGATCTCTACAAGCCATAAACCATACTTTGATAAGGATAGTGTTCAGAGATGCACTTACGTGGCCATTGCAAAAGGATTCACTCGAATGCCTTTTGAGATGAAGTTCGTGATTTGGCATAAAAATAACTCAGCCAGAGAAGGTGAAAACTCGGTTGGAAGGAATGTTAGTGGGAATGGAATTTTCAACCCGATTGAACAACCACAAACCACATTGAATGTCCCACCAACCAGGCCAAAGCCGGTTAAACCGATAAACGATCGGAGTGAGCCACTCAGCCATAACGGTCAGGTACGAACTGACCAAGGATTACTGAACATCGAAACACATGCACCCGGGCCTGTCAAAGGAATGGAAAGGGATCAGGTGTACCACTAGGTTCAAGAGGCGGTAGCCAACATGCCAACTCGATGATTATCTCGACCGTCATACCGCAAACCATATCCCGACTGGGTAGACCACAGTTATGAGTTCCCCAGGGGATATAGAATCCTAGATTATTCATTATTCACAAGAGAAGATGGTCAATCGACCATTGAACATATGGGCCGATTTACGGTACGATGTGGAGAATTGTCACCAAGTGATTACCACAAATTAAGGCTGTTTGGGAATTCCTTAACCGGCTGGGTGTTTCATTGGTACAAAACTAAGTTACCCAATTCTGTCAAACATTGGGCAGATATGGAAGATAGATTTCACACTCAGTTTTATCAGAACGAGTCTAAAGTGTCTATGGCCGATTTGGCCCGTTTAAGGCAGCTGCCGGATGAAATAGCCAACAGATATATTCTCGGAGGTTTAAAAAGGTGAGAAATAGAAGAAGAATAGTTCTCCCTGTGATGGAATTCATAATACTGGCCCAGAATGGTTTAGATATTGAACTTCGAAAGAAGTTCGATGGGATAGAATTCGAAGATCAGTTCGAATTATCAACCAGGGTGGCCAAGTATGAACGAATTTTGCAAGAGGAGACAAAGAAAAACGGCCACCAATGGAACTTACTTTCAAGATCCCAATTACGAGTTAGCTTTGGCCGAAGTAATAGCCAATTAACCTCTCACTTGTATGGTTTGAAGAAACAACTTGCCAGTACACCAATGGAAGGAAAGAAAAACTTCCTCAAAAAGGGGAGGAAATTTTTTTTTGATGTATCAAAGGCTGATTAGATCTTTAAAGATCTTCTAAGAGCCAAGTTTATAAGATTACTGGAAGGGCATAAAGTCCCGTTGGTCGATGAAATCAAAAAAGGGGAGTATTGCAAATGGCATGGATCATGGACCCATTCAATTGCTGATTGATCTATTTTTCGTGTTGTGGTACAGGACAATATCGACCGGGGCCTTCTCAAATTCCCTGATAAAGAAAAGGAAGTCATGGAAATCAATATGGATCCATTTCCGACGAAATTCCCAGTTAATATGATTGGATCCAAATTCAAGAACCCTCGGTTGAAGGTGGATTTAGGGCCAGGAAATAACGTCTCCTTCAAAGGGAATATGGTCAACGAAGGCAGACCATCAGCATGACATCATCACCATTTTAATGACCAATTGGTGTTCCCACCTGGCCATTCGGATGCCCAAAACGAGTTCCACCGATCTCGCAATATTTGCGACAAATGTCATGAAGACATGAGAAGACAAGTCGGGCGTACAGGTAGTTATCGACAGCCTTGGCAGCCATCACCTCAGCAATATAGACCAAATTATCACCAGGGGCCTCCCGAAAGGTGGTACCGAAGCAAAGATAACCATTCACATAACACCAACCCGAGGATGATCAAGCCCTCAAGGGGCAGAACTGATAGATGGACTCGGATGACCCACCCAAAGTTTGACCAATCAGGGTATGAAATGACTTGAACCTAGAAGAGGCGTTGGCAAAGGGAGAAAGTGTCCATCAGGAAAATATCAGTCAAGCAAAGGGAACAGAAAGGGATGGTTGTTACAATAGACCCTCAGGCAAAAAAAAAATTAAGACCCAAATAACGGCTCTGGATAAAGCAGGGCTGTTAACGATACGAGACAAGAAAGAAGCATCCCCGGAGCTCACATTCATGGACGAGGATGAAGGATTGTTGTTAGATCAACTATTAGCATAGTTCCGGGGCACCAACACCTTAAAGCAGTCACCATTGATGAATGATAATTTTCCTGAAGAAAAAGTTAGCACAGAGGAGAGCCAGACCGTCCAATTCAGATCATTTCTTCCAGTGACATGGATTGTAACATGGTTTTTATGTTACCAATTACTTTACGGGAGAAACAGGAGTATGACGAGCCGGATAATGAAGAAGAAGACCATGAGGCCACGATGGCCGCATTGGTCAGCAATCAGAAGAAGCAAGACCCAGCAAGTCAAGTAATAGTGAAATACGATGGATACCAGTACCTGATCGATTTCAACAGCAAGGCAGATAAGGTAACTTTTGAAAAGCCATCCTTAAGGATGGCTTAACATTTACGACCATTTTGCATCAATGTACACATGGACGGAATCCCTATCACCAAAGTCCTGGTTGACAACGGCTCGGTCGTAAACATATTACCCAATAGGGTAATGAAAAGAGTCGGCAAGACCTTAACTGATCTAATTCCGACCAAAATAACGGTCACTAATTTTGCAGAAGGAACTTCAACCACTCAAGGAGTATTATCGAGAGAGTTAGAGATTGGACCAAAGAAAGGCTTGATTGCTTTCTACGTAGTGGAGTCATCTTCCAGTTACAACGCGCTATTGGGACGTGATTGGATCCATTCCAATTTTTGTATACCATCGTCCCTTCACCAATTTCTGATCTTCTAGAATGAAAATAAGGTGAAAATTATCAACGCAGACGGATGACCATCTTTGGAAGATTCTAACTCGGCCGAAGCTTTACTTTATGGAGGGGAGATAGGGCCAGTTAGTTCACAAAGAACAGGAATAATGGCCAACCAACAGAATCTCAGTAACAGTCGATCATGAGCTAGATTAAACTGAGGCAGGACCGACAGCGATAATTCCCTATCGGTCGAGCTGGGATTACAAGATCGAGGAAGTGCCATGATGAATACTGAAAAGGAAAAGAAAAAACGTGGGCAATAGTTAAGGCCACCATCTCGCGATTAAAAACTCACATGAATGAAAGAAAACTAAATGAGGAGGTTGTGGTTGACTTAACCGAAAGTATTGCAGAAGACAACATGGATACAAATGAAGGACTGTTGTAGAGACCCAAATTTGGAAAATAAAATATTATGATTAATGTTTGAGCAATCGATTGAGTTAAAGGATGAATAAAATTGAATAGAAGTTTATGAAAATGAATGGATAATTTTTTTGGATTTAATAACGTCATTTCCTAAGTTAAATAGAACATTGGGGACTAATTAATAATATAATTGTATGAGTTGGGAGTCAATTTGTAATTGATGGATAGCTTGGGGGAGTGTACTGTAATTAACTAAGTTTATTTGGCTGGAAATTTTCTTGGTCGTACGAAGCTTGAATTGGATAGTAAGGCTAGAATAGTAATTGATTAATAAGTGCTATGGGATGAAATTAATGGGCTGGAAGTAGGAGTATTCGTTTGGACCTAATTAGAAGCAAGGATATTTTGGTAACTTGGTACAGATTTGTACTAGAAGAGTTAAGAGTTTCTAATTAGAGTTGGATTGGGATTAGAAGGAATTGAGATTGGTTAGAATAGGATTACAAGGTTTCTAATTTGTGAGAAAGTTAGGAGGAACTGGATTGTGAAAAAGGATTAGTTCCTAATTGGATTGGGATGGGAATGAGTGGTTTGTACGTTGGGAATAGAAGGGAGAGAAGGGAAGGATTTGAATCTATAAGAAAAGGGCTCTAGGAGGGGATCGTACACGGCTTTGAGAGAAGGGGAGATTAGGGTTTTTTTTAGTTAGAGAAAAGAAAACAAAGTATAGATCTGAGAGAGAGTGAAGGCTGCAGATGGATCTGGAATTTGAGGAAGAAGAAGAATAGGCAAATTGAGGAGGAACATGTAGAATCAACATCGGATCAAGTGTAGGATGTAAGTTGCATTTCTTGTAGAGTTCTCTTGGGATTTCGTGGTTGTTTGTATGTGATTATAACCTTTGCATGCTTTCTATGATTTCTAGGAGTTAGATTCATTTTAGTATGATTTCCATGTTAATAAATGTATTTGAATCATGCTAGGTAGATCTAGTATGTTAATATGATTAATTTCCAGATTTGTATGTGTGTGGGTGAATTGATCCATGTTAGATTTGATTATCATACTCTTAATTGTTTGGATAAGCTTTGATTGGTGTTTTGTTACTATCTTAATGAATGTTGATCTCTATGGTTGATTATAAATTGATTTGGACACATAGGGTTTCACTAGGAAATACCCAGTATTGTGACCCATCGGTACCCACCGGTACACTGGTGGAAGTCCCGACAGGGAACACAAAATCACAGATGGCCTCATCAGTAGGCACCTGTACACCAGTGAACCTACCGACATGGCCTTTTTTTAGTTGTTTTTGGGTCACCGGTAGGCACCGGTACACTGGTGACCCTACCGCTGGACCCCCATACTTGTTTTTCTGTGGACATGGCTTTAAGGTTGGACCAATTGACTTAGGGGTTGGACAATTGGACTTGGGGTTGTGATCCCAAACCTAATATGATGATTGTAATATGGACTTAGACATTGAATGACACGATTGGACCTTGTTAAGATATAATTGATTGTACATGATAGATATGATTGTGAGTGATTGTAAATGAATAGTATGATCGTAATGGATTGTACATGTGTATTAGGATTGTGATTGGTTATACATGTATGACATGGAAATGACTCTTGTGATGGTATCCTAAGGATTATTCGTGTCTATGGGCGCACGGATAGCTTCTGAAGGGTGTTATCACCGAAGATCCTACTGCTTATGATATGATTGAACTTGTTAACATTGTATGATATGTTGTGCATGAATGATTATGATTCATTGTGCATGTTTGTTGGAAATGATTCCTGTGATGGCTTCCTAAGGATTATTCGTGTGTATGGGCGCACGGATAGCTTCCTAAGGGTGGTATCATCAGAGATCCTACTGTTTGTTGGAAAGGATGCTTATTATGGTATCCCAAGGATTATTCGTGTGTATGGGCGCACGGGTAGCTTTTGAATGATATTATCACCGGTAATTCTACTGGTTTGTTTGATGGCTCGTCCAGGCAACCGGGCAGCTACGGATGGGATTATGTACTCATTGTTGAGGGTAACCGTCCTTGGGTATAAATTCCCTAAAAGGTAATTCGTTGTTGTTGATGGTGACCAATCATTGGGTGTAAATTCCCAGAAAAGTTTTGGAAACAACTACGAGGATTGAGCCCGGGTAGGTTGAAAGTCCTACTGAACCACATAGTACAACATGGGATTAAGAAAGTAGTATTCAAATGTATTAAAGTAAATACCTTGTAATTGTCATTACTTGATAAGAGAGTGTCGTCCAACTGTATTAAAATGGATGCAGAGGTAACTTGGATCCGGATGATCACTAGGATAGGAAGTGAATTAGTTGCGTTTATTCATACCACGTGCATTACATCAATTATATTGAGCATTCTTGTGTGTTTGCATTCATATCATATGCATGGCATCATTTGTATTGAGCATCTTTGTGTGTTTGCATTCATTCATCTCATCTC
Organism: Pachysandra terminalis; assembly: GCA_031762675.1. NCBI lineage: Eukaryota > Viridiplantae > Streptophyta > Magnoliopsida > Buxales > Buxaceae > Pachysandra > Pachysandra terminalis. The sequence continues at coordinate 7,472 of JAUPMG010309807.1, forward strand.
ATTATAATTGTTATTTCGTAATACCCTTGCTGTTGATATTGTGGAGTTATGGTTATTGACCCGTTGATATTGTGGATATTGACTTGTTAATATTGTTGCCATTGTATGGTTATTGACTTGTTAGTGACTTGTTGATACTATGTTTATTGATTTGACGATATTATGGTTATTGACTTGTTGATATCATGGATATTGAGTTGTTGATGTTATGGATATTGTCTTGTTAATATTATGGAATTATGCATTGACTTGTTGATATTGTGGAGTTATGATCATTGATTTGTTGACCATGTGGAGTTCATGATGACTGTTTGCTTGGGAGTATTCAAGTATGTGATTGCGTTAACACTATGGTTATAATGCTAGGAGTTGATATGACATAGTGGCTATGATAATATATGGTTATAATGCTAAGAGTTGGTATGATATAGTGTTTTACGAATTGTATTCATTACCATGTTATTTCCATGACACTCTTATGTTCTGATGGCATGCGATTGTATGACCTCCATGATGATTACTATGATATGATTTGTTTATTTGGACTAACGTTGTCCTACGAGGATGGACGACAGGATTGTTTCTTACTAGGCATTCCAAGCTCACGCAACCTTTCATGTTACAGGTTAAGGTGGACAGATGGTTGGCGTGGACTGATGTTGTTTTTAGTTTAATTATGCTTATGGATTCATACTTTAGAATTGATGTAATAGGATTAGTTTTGAGATAGTAGTTGTGGATTTGAAGGCTCTTCTGAAACCATAGTTTGAAATTGAATATGATATATATAGCTTCCAATTTCTGATTTTTGGTTACATTTTCTCGGCTCACTAGAATGGTCACCGAAAGCCTTTTCGGCGAGCCGAAGATCCCGCCGAACCCAAATTTTGGAAATAAACTAGGATCATTTTTGTTCTATCGAGACTCATCCGGACTAGTTCCCAAAGTGCCAAATGATTTGACACCCTTTAGCCTTTTTTGGCCGAGCCAAGTGGTCGCCAAGGACCCCACCAAGTGTCTCCCTTGGTCCGATGTTGGAGAATTGGTTATGGACACGTGTAGAATGACCAACCTCACATGCTTGGCACATTTCCGGAGCCAATAGACTTACCCCCCCCCCCCCCCCCCCCCCAACTTGAAAGTTAGCATTCCTAGAATTGGCCGAGCAATAAGAGATTTTGGAGAAACTTGTGTAGGTGGTTCCTAGACCCTTCCTTTAGCTCAAAGACATCATTTTACACATGTTTGTACATTAAAGGTAGCAGTTGTATTGTGTTAACTCTCGTTTTGGTTGGAAAAATACTTATTGCCTTACCTCCATACATGACTTGCAATTGTGACTGTTAGATATGATAGTCTATATACCTCGATGCATATTCATTATGAATGGACCATGTTTGGATGCTTAAAGGTGATTAGTTTATAGTATGGGGCATGTGTGTGCTCATTTTGGATTGTCTTACTCTCATATATGGGTATACTCACCCTGTTTCTCTTATACTTGACATCTATGGGTTAACTAGACGTATGTTGTGTGCTATGGTACCTTATAATGTAGATTATGGGACTATGCCCATATGATTGATAAGTTGAATATATGTCTGTGATGCATTGTGTGTTGCATTAATTAATGAAGCTGAATATGATGAGTTGCATATGGACTTTCCTTCTGTGATAGCTTAGTCTAATACCCCATGTGATACCCTTGGGTTTAGACTTACATATGAAATGACTTGACTTGATTGACTACTATTGTCCTATGAGAGGACCCTGCTATTTATGTCCAAGCTGAGAGAGAACCCTATGTGGGTATTCCTATACAGACTTGTGGGATGATGTCTACCCAATGATCGACACATTAGTATGGCTTAGAAGATGGTGAAACCATAATGATACATTTCTATTGAATTGTGAATATGTATGATTCCCTGAGGACCTACTCACGTTGGTGAAAACCTCAGATTGTTACCCATGATAAAAAAATAAGTGGGGGGATTGTGCCTTCTTGGTTGAAAATCTATAAAATTATGATGTACACATAGAATAATCCTATTCCTTAGCCGTGAATACAGGGATGGAGTCACATTGGTGGGACATCTAGGATAGTCGTATTGGATCAAGTGGGAACTTACCATACTTCACATTGCCATACAGCGTTTCCCTTTCATTAATTTGCATTGCACGTCTTTGTTAATATTATTGTGAGAGCCATGTATATGAAACACTTGGCCTAATTTCCATATAGAATTAGGCATGCAGTTACAAAGATGTTTCCTTTGAGATTATACCAGTAAGGCTGGGAGAGAACAAATGATTTATATGAACTCTATTGTTATTCACCTTATTATCATCATCAGAACATATGCTATTCTTATCACATATTTCACAATTAGGGCACTTTTTTCATAATGTTGGAGCATGAGCAAATACACTCCATCGAAGGATTAGTCAGTCTGGCTTCCAGCTTATGTGTGTTGTTTTATATCTTTTAATTTGAGGAGCTTGCTCACGAAGAGAGAGCCTGGATTTGGGTATTGCACTCTGGTAGAATTTTAGTACTAATCTAGAATTAGACTTTTCTTCTTTTCGAATTGTCAGATTTAGATTTGGTATTATTAGTTACTTATATCTTACTAGAACTATTATTCTCTTCCGCTTATATTTTGACCATTGTGATCCATTCCCATAGAGATATGAGGTGAGAGTTACGAATAAATCAGATGTCTTAGAAATTGGGACTTTCTGGTTGGTTCATGAAACTAACATATGTCTTTTTTTGATTCTAATCATCTTAAAGTATATTATGTTCATATTTTACAGGTTATATTGCACATGTTCATATACATAATTGATTGCATGGCTAATTGCACAACATATGCCTATGGAGCATCTCGACCTTGATTGAGTCTAATGCATTGAATTGACCTCATAATTTAATATTTCTGGAAATTAGGGGCATAACCGAGAGGTATTGTAATGTGGAGATTACAATATAAGTGAGGAAGTCTCGGATGGACTATTTTTCATGTATTGAGGGACTAGTTATCCTAATAGACCAAACTTACATCTTGTTATGTGGACAGAAGCTCGAGTGAAATTCTGTTAGTAGATCGGGTAATGTATGGTTCACAAAGGAGATTTCAGATTGGTTATAACTTGGGATGCATCCCTGTGATCAAAATTAAGAGTGGGGATTGTACCCATTAGGTCAAATGCATCCCTAGAAACTGCGGTGTGCATGTAGAATAACCTCATATTCTTGGACGTATATATGGGGGATGGTTCACGACAACATCTTGAATAGACCATTGGATTTGGTGTCGATCTAACATACATTATTCGAATGCCAAAAAGTGTGCATATTGCCTTTCATCTTATTGTACTTGAATCACACGTGGTGAATATATATATTGTTGCATGAGCATGAATTGCATTCATTAATAATTGAACCATCATATCATATTGCATTACACATCACTTCATATATTTATTTGCACATACTAATATTCTATTTTTGTCTATGGCAATACCAATGGATAGTGGATTTATCCCAAATTCATTCTCAAGTATTGTTTTGATTTGTTTACTTACAAGCAAAGTGTAACTTACGCTTTCAATCAACCATATTCCAGATCTATAGATGGAGAACAACAACAATATAATGATCAAAACCAAGGACAAGAGTACAATGAAGATATTAGTTACAATGAGAACATTGATTGATGATTTTAATATATTTTATAGTAGGATTTATGGGCTTTAATGTTTTTATTTGATTTTAGCACTAATTACGTTCAGATTTGAGTAGCTAGTAGGATTTTGATTGAAGCTTGAGACTATGAGTAGTTTATTTCCGTTGTTTATGTGATTGGATATTTTTAAGATATTTTAATTCTAGAATTTTATAAATGTCTTAATGGCCTCAGTGTATTTGGCAATGTATTGACTATCACTCCCATGTGGAATGGGGTGAGATTTACTATTTCAAATCTATAAGGACTCCATTGAGATCTCTAGGTTTGGGATGTGACAATGTTGGTATAATAGCCTAAGTTTTATGTTTTCAATCAAGTTCAAAAGTTTTTGTGTGCTAATTTTCAAAATTTTTTGTGTGATGATTGCTTTCTTTCTTTACTGCTAATACATGTTTGCTAACTTACATGTGAGGCGGAATTCTTCTTTCTTCTTTATGTAGACTTACTAATCATTCCACTTTCAGCATGGCTGGTGAAAGGAGAGGTAACGTGGGTACAAGTTCATCAATAGGGGTAATGATGATATTCAAAATCCTCAACTGGATGGAGTTTACCAAGCATTAGGAGAAATGGCTTCGATGATGCGACAAGCGCAAGCTCAAGCTCAAACGATGCCACAACAAACTGATGCATAGAAAAATAGATGTAGCATAGAGAAAGTTTAGGAAGCTTAGACCTACTGTTTTCAAAGGAACTATTGATACGATGGAAGCAAAAGTATGGATTGACCCTTTGGAACACGTCTTTGTAGTTATGGAAGTAGATGAGCAAGAGATGGTTCCATTAGCTGTATTCATGTTAGAAGGCGAAGCGAGAAGGTGGTGGAAATCTACCTTGGAGATAGTGCAAATTTTGAATTGGGGAGATTTCAAGTTAAGGTTTTGCGTCGAATATTTTCCTAAGAATGTTCAAAAGGAAAAAAGAGCTGGAATTCATGAAATTAGAGCAAGGATCTATGTCTGTACCTGAATACCTAGCAAAGTTCACGGATTTATCACAATTTGCCCCATATGAGGTAGACGAGGAGGAGAAGAAAGAATTTAGGTTCGAGAGTGGACTAAAACCTAGCATCAAGAGCAGATTAATTGTACGAAAATTCACATAATATCACAAAGTAGTTGATTGCACTCGTAAAGTGGAGAAAGATATGCAAGAATTCTAGAAGATTCAAGACCAAATGATGGGGAAGAACAACGCTAGAACCAGAAATTTCAAAAACCACCACACTCAAACAGACCAACAGAAAAGGCAAAGGACGCAAAGGCCAATGAACAAACAAATCTTTGGAACTGCATGTATGAAGTGTTCTAACTGTGGAAGGATGGGACATCATCAAAGGGATTATCGACTTCTAAACAACCAACAACAAAATTCATTCCAAGGAAAACAATAATTTGTTCCAAAGCCTCATTATCAAAAAAATAAGAAACTGATACAGGAACAACAACAATCAAAAGGGAATAAGAACGAAATACCACAGTAGCAACAACCTCAATAAGGGAAGATCTATGCTTTGGAGCAGCAATAAGGCGAAGTGATGGAAGGTACGGTTCAAATCTCTCATATTTCAGCAAGAGTTTTGTTTGACACTGGTGCATCTCATTCTTTTACAGCTCATTCATTAGTAGACTGTTTGGGTTTACCTTTGAAGGAGTTAGAAATGAGTTTAGTAGTAGTGAATCTGGTTGGAGGTTCAGCATACTTAAGGAAGGGGTGGGAGTCTTGCCTAGTAATAGGTGAGTCTACAATACTGATTGACTTAATTGTGCTAACATGAAGGAGTTTGATGTGATTTGGGCAGTGGATTGGCTAGCTGCATATCATTTGCAGATAGAATGCCATAACCAAATTATATCTTTTAAGTCACCTGAAGGTAACATAGTGAAGGTGAGAGAATCTAAATCTATAGTGTTGAATCAGTTGGCAAGTTTATATTTATGGTCAGTTGAGGAGAAGGACGGTTGAGAGTTGATTCCTATAGTATGTCAATTTGGAAGTCTATTCCAAGATTTACTAGGATTACCTCCTAAAAATGAAATAAAATTTCGTATTGATTTAACTTCGGGTGCTAATCCTATTGCATTAGCAACATACAGTATGGCACCCACTGAGGTAAAAGAATTAAGTGTTCAATTAGATGATTTTCTTGTATTGCAATTCATAAGACCAAGTTCATCACCATGGGGAGTACCAATTTTGTTTGTGAAAAAGAAGGACGGATCATTAAGGCTATGAATCAAGTAACATTGAAAAGCAAATATCCATTGTTAAGAATCGAAGACTTATTTGATCAATTGAAGGAAGCAAGATATGTTCCAAAGATAGATCTCAGATCAGGCAACCATCAATTGCAAATCAAAGAGGAAGACATTCCGAAAATAGCTTTCCAAAAAAGGTATGGACACTTCAAGTTTGTGGTCACGCATTTGGTTTAACTAATGCACCGACTTCATTCATGGACATGATGCAGTGATTTTTTAGACCATATTTGGACAAATTTTTGGTGGTATTTATGGATGATATTCTGGTATTCTTTAAGACCAAGGAAAAAGCATGAAGAACATCTTGGAATTACCTTACAGACTTTAGTAGACAATCAATTATATGCTAAATTCTCAAAGTGTGATTTCTGGAAAGAAGAAGTGAAATTCCTAGGACATATAGTGTCTAAAGATGAGGTTATAGTGGATTCGGATAAACTCGAAGCAGTACTAAATTGGGAACAACCCAAGAACGTATCGAAAGTTCGTAATTTTCTTGGATTGGTGAGTTACTATCGGCGATTCATTGAAGGATTTTCTCGCATAGCAATATCGTTAATTAAGCTAACAAGGAAGGAAGTGAAGTTCGTTTGGGACGAAGCATGTCAAAAAGCTTTTTCAAAACTTGAGGAAATGTTAACTACTGCACCAGTATTAACTATTCCTGTAAGTGGTGTGGAGTTCGTAATCTATGTGGATGCATTTTTATCAGGACTAGGTTGTGTTCTGATGTAAAAAGGGAAGGTAGTAGCTTCTGCTTCAAGACAACTCAAAATTCATGAGAGGAACTATCCTACTCATGACTTAGAGTTGACACCAGTAATATTCTCTCTCAAGATTTGGCGACATCATCTATTTGGAGAGACTTTTGAAATATTTTCTGATCACAAAATCTTGAAGTACTTATTTTCTGAAAATGACTTAAACATACGGCAAAGAAGATGGATGGAATTAGTCAATGATTATATCTGTTTGATGCAATATTATCCAGGTAAGGCAAATGTTGTAGCGGATGCACTAAGCAGGAAGCCTAAAAACATCGTGGCGCTTATGATGGTTTAAGAGTGGCTGATGCACGAGAAACTTAAAGAATGGGAGTCGAAGTTCGTGAAGAAGAGCACGGAGTAAGGTTGTAAAACCTACTTACCAAGCCATCATTAAAGAATAGAATCATTGAGTTACAAGAAAAAAAAGCGTGGATGCAAGAGTTGGCAAAAGATAAAGAAAAATTATAATGTACTAAGGAGGAAGACGGAAGCGTAAGATTGAAAGGGAGACTTTGTGTACCACATGATGAAGACTTGAAGAGAGAAATTCTAGAGAAATCTCAGCGATCTCGATATTCTATTCATCCAGGACAAACAAAAATGTACTATGACTTGCAAAGAAACTACTAGTGGAGAAGGATGATGATTGACATTGAACAGTTCGTGAATAAGTATGTGATTTGTCAACAAGTAAAAGTGGAACATCAAAAACCAGCAAGAGTTGTGCAACCTTTACCAATTGGAGAATGGAAGTGCGAACACATATCAATAGACTTTGTTACTGGATTAGCTAAGACACGGAATAATCATGACATGATTTAGGTGATAGTGGACAGATTGACCAAATCAGCTCACTTTCTACAAGTAAAGATTTCGATGAACAGGGACGAATTGGCAAAATTATATGTGAAGGAAATAATCAGATTACATGGAGTACCTATCACAATCGTTTTAGATCGAGGTTCACAAATCACATCAAGATTTTGGAGAAGTTTGCATAAAGCTTTGGGAATACAATTGAACTTCAGTACAATATTTCATCCTCAAACCGATGTACAGACGGAGAGAGTAAATCAAGTACTAGAAGATCTACTAAGAGCATGCATACATGACTTCAAAGGAAGTTGGGAAGATCACTAGCACTTGTAGAGTTTTCTTACAACAATAGTTATCAAGCTAGTATCGTCATGGCTCCGTTTGAAGCATTGTATGGAAGACCTTGCAGATCACCATTGTGTTGGAATGAAGAGAACGTGTATATTTTCTTAGGAACAGAAATAGTTGCAGAAACAACGGAAAATATCAAGCTCATTAGAGATAGAATTGTTATAGCTCAAGATCGGCAAAGGAAATATGTGGAAAGAAGGAGAGGAAAACTAGAGTTTATGGTTAGAGATTGGGTATTTCTCAAAGTATCACCAATCGAGAGAGTATTCAGATTCGGTAAAAAAGGTAAGTTGGCAACTAGATTTATCGTACCGTTTGAGATTTCTGAAAGGATAGGTGAAGTGGCTTACAAATTGCAGCAACTGTCTTCTCTATACCTTGTGCATGATATATTTCACGTGTCAATGCTTAGAAAGTATCATCCAGATCCAACATGTGTGATTGATTGCCAAGATGTTACAATCAAGGAGAATGCGAGTTATGAAGAACGTCATGTAGAAATTTTAGACCGGAAGGAACAAGTTCTACCCAACAAAGTGATACCAGTGTTGAAGATCTTATGAAGTAATCATAGAAAATCATAAGCGACATGGGAACTAGAAGCCGATATTCGCGAGAAGTATTCACAACTTTTCTAAACTAGGTAAGCGAATTTCGAGGACGAAATTTTCTTTAGGAGGGTAGATTGTGTAGTGACCTGAACCTTTGAAAGTATTTTATTTTTCCAGTTATAATATATGAACAAATTATTGGAGTTATCTATGTAATTGTATGTGTATTATTTATGTTATAGGTGTATTTTTGTAACATAATTTCTGAATTAGGGGTTAAACTGATATTATGAGAAGTTGAGGGCTAAGTGAGTTGAAGTT
>JAUPMG010309818.1:0-16293 GCA_031762675.1 Pachysandra terminalis
GAGAGAAACTGGGAAGGTGATGATGGTGGGATCAGAATTTGGAGTTGGAGAGTGAATGGAATTGGAGCTCTTTGTTCCATAGGTGTGGCTGCTGCTACTATTTGCATTTTTATCTTTGGAAGCGGGCAAAGACACAAACACCATCAGCAGAATCAGAAGCTTCGGTTTCAGATTTATGCAGATGACAAGGTCTGTGAATTTCTTGAGAAAAGTCTTAAATTTCACATACCCAATTCAAATTCTTCACATCAGGTCTATGAATTTCTCGAGAAAAGTCTTGAATTTCACATACCCAGTTCAAATTTCACATCAGATCTGCGAATTTCTTGAGAAAAGTCTTGAATTTCACATACCCATTTCAAATTCTTCTCATCAGGTCTGTGAATTTCTTGACAAAAGTCTTAAATTTCAAATACCCAGTTCAAATTTCACAAATACCCAGTTCAAATTTCACAAATACCCATTTCAAATTCTTCACATCAGATCACACTATTAATTATTCTTCAAATTTCATTTGATCATCAGTTAGATCCATTAGCAATCAATTTTTGAAATTTTCAAAGCTCTAATCCGACTGTGGTTTTTTTGCAGAGGATCAAGCAAGTGGTTCAACAGGCAACAAAATTGAATCAAGCACTTTCAGCAGTAAGAGGTGTTCCCCTGGCCAGAGCTCATTTCACACTGGGAGGTTACTATGAAGGTCTGTAGAGTGATACAGATCCAAGAATTTCACCTTCTAAGTTCTATCTGATCATCAGTAGAGGGTCTTTACATCTGTAAATAGAAATATGGTAAGATCTATCTATAGATAATAATCCAAAAGGGACTTAGTTCTCTTTCTGAATTCTGCTTGTACAATCCTTTGTACTTTGTTAGACTTATCTTGAACCAGTTATGATAGCAATTCAGATGATTAATATATATATTATCTTTATGGCATATGAAGTGAGATAAGAAAAGCACTATATTGATCAATTTTGAGTGTTTATCTACTAATCAAAGCATTTAATTAAATTGCAATAGAAGGTAAGTGGGTCACCCAAGCAAGCTCTGAATTAAGATATATAGAGTGATTCTATGTTTGATAACCAGGATTTATTTTGATTAAAGTGAGCTTATTGAATGAGATTGAGAGCTGATTTGATGATCATGGATGATGATAGATGCACCAATTGATTTTGGATTTGACTAGATCATGCTAATTGTCTGATTAGTGGGTTTTCTGTTCGTAAAGCAAGGAAGATATTTGTGAAGACAATGACACCATCCAAAAAAAAAAAAAATCAAACTTATGAGCTGTGGCCAATCCAGAAGGTGAAAGTCACCTAGCCTGGACAATCCAAATGAAGGGCATATTTGTGGAGGGCCCTACGATGTGACCAAGGAAAGGACTGTTAGTGAATTTGTTAATGGTCAATAAGAGGGGATTCATACTTACAGGCTAGGCACATCATTAATGGAAATTGTAAAGATATGAAGTGGTTCCTATCATTTGTGAATCTTGCAGAAAAAAAAATAAAAATAAAAGGAGAATCTGGATTTTGGTTATCTCTGATATCTAGGCCACTTCGGGTTTTTATTCTCGGGATCCTGAATCGGACCGGTCTGGGCTGACCCGATTTGGATCAGCCGATCTTGGTCCGATCCAAATGTTGGATTTTTTTTTTCTTTTTCTAAAGAAAATTTGGATCCACCAGACCGAATACTGGCCGCCGGATTGGCGACACCGGTCGGAATCGGTCAGTATCGAACCGATCCAAGCCAATACCGGTTGGATCCTTTATTTTATAAATTTTTAAAAAAAATGGAGATCAATTGGATCGGCCAATCCAATCACTGGACCAATCCGGATCGGTATCGGTCGGTCCGATCCAAAGCCTCAGGAAACAATAGTTGTATCGTGGGTTGGGATCTGACCGGTCCTTGCCAATCCCGATCCGGACTGGCCGATCCGATCCGATCGATCCAGACCAATCCTTGAAACCATGAGGCCACTTGAAAATTTTCTCTTTTGAGATCAAAATCTTTTTCTCTAAGAAGGTAGAGTTTTTGAAAAAAAAACAGAAAAAGAAAGATGAAGAACACTCTCTAATATTTCAATATAATTTACAGCATATCTTGTCTTTCTTTTATAATTAATCAATCTTGTCAGAATATATAAGCACTTTAACATGTCAATCTTATTTACAATATATCTTATCTCTTTCTTTTACAGTTAATCTTGTCAAAATATTTAAAAACTCACTCCGGGAATTTAATTTAATTTTCTTTATGTCACACTAGTAATAGTGCACGTGCAACTGATAAAGAGTTTGAAATAATTTCATAAAGAGAACGATATCAAAAATTTTAATTGCAACAATTTCTTTTAAATCAATTTTCTTTTTTAAATCAACAATTTAAAAGTAGACTATCCAGTGTAGATGCTTACACTTAAAGATTTGATATTAGAGGGACAATCAAATTTATTTAGCAATCGGACGGTCACCGATTTTCAACCTAAAATACATAACTAAGACTTTCCAAGTTCTAACTACTCCAAGCTGTCGTGATAGTTTGGATAGCAAGCTATAAAACCCAGGTATAGAACTATTTCGTTGAAGCAAGAAACCCGACCAAACCAAAAAAACTTTTTAATCCCAAACCCAGTAACAAACCTTCATTTTTTTCTCTCTATATTCAACGGATTTGGATGATCAAGAGAACATAATTTAAAGAAAACCTTGCGATTCGATCTTTTAATAACTATGACTGCTATGTTACAATTGAGTTTTTAAATATTTTATAGGATAATCAATAGGGAGGATTGCATTATTGATAAGGAAATGAGCAACGTCATTGACTATAGAAAAAAAGAAAGTTGCACCTTGGGCATGGGACCAAGCATGGCATGCTGTACATCCCAAGGTTTAGGGGTGCAACTCAGTTCAGTTTTGGTCAGGTTGACCTCAACCCAACCCCAAAGTGACCTCCTTGAAGATCAACCAGAACCCAACCCGATTTGAAACCCAAATACCAAACAGATTTTATTTTGTAAACCCTAAACCCAACCAAATTGCAATTTTGGGTTGACTTGGGTCGGATTAATAACACTTGGAGTCAAATATTTGAACTTAAACCAACATGAACAATGTGCAAATACTTAAAAAATTAAACCTAACTTACCCAACACATTCAATAGAAAAAAAATTGATATTAAACACTAATATCAAACCATAAACATGAGGTTAGCTAGATTAGTTATTAAACCATATATATATATATAACCAGGTTGATCTGGTTTGTGTTTCGGGTCAAGTCGGTTACCGGAAGCCCCAACTCAAAGCTAAATAAAATTAATTCGGTTGGTTTTTTTCAACCCAAAATCGACCATAAGTGATATAAACCCCAACCCAAATCAACCCAAAATCGGTTTGGGTTCGGGTTAGCCTGACGCAAGTTACAACCCTACCTAGGTTGGGCCATGCCGAAACGCACATTACTAATTTTAAAGTCAAAGCTCAATTGGATCAAGGTGCAAAATTGGTTGAATTGGGATTGGACTCAAATAAAAGTTGGGTTTGGATTGAAGTTGGTGCTTACCAAATCAAATTGTATTACAATTTGAATAATTAGCCAACTCATCATTCACTTAACAATGCTGGATTTCAGTTTTAAATCATTCTATCCCACAAAATAAAATATTAATCCATCATCCAACTTATCATAAATTCAACAAAAATAATTAAAAAAAAATAAAACTAAGAAACCAATTCATTAAACAAGAAGTCAATTCATTAAACAAGAAGACAAACAAATCATGACTTAAATAATGTAAAGAGACTCGATGGATGAAGGAATGGTAGTTAACACCTCGCCGACTGCAATGTCTGTAATAAGAGTTCCTGGGTGGTATGCGGAAGGAGCTGGTTATTGGGTACACCAACAATGGCTTGGATCTTAGTGAGAGCAAGGGCTTGAAGAAAGAATGTCAGGGTTGACGTCATAGATGCAGATACCGGTAATAATCTGTACTTTGAGAAAGGGAACCATATCAGTTGGAGACAGCAAATGGGAGACATCAGTTCCAATATTGGCCTCCCAACAAAGGTCTAGTGTCTTCTTCTTGGTTGTTCTGATTATGGGTTTTTACCTGATATAGTGAAAACTAAGTTGAACCAGTAGCAGACGATGACGAAGAAAATGAGTAGAGAAACATGAGAGGTGGATAACAGATGCCTAAAATCCACCTTGTGAATGGGAAACCTTGAAGAAATTTCCTATGGAGTGACGATGAGCGCTTATTAGGACTTGATTGATGACCGACTATCCTCTTGGGTTAGCATTAATTGGAGAGTCGAGGAGTGCAAGAGTTTCGTTAAAAAAGATAATTGTTATTTGCTAAAAGATCAGTTAAGGTTTCCAAATCACACGTATTAAGTAGTAGGTCTCACATAGATTATAATTATACAGTTTAGTACCTAAAATAACCTTTTCTAATTAAAAAATAGTTTAATTGTATTGTTGTGTTAATAACATAAATGTTAAGGGCTTTTTGGTCAAGAAAATGATATTTAAAAAATCAAAACATTTTTCAACCAAATATTTTAAGTGAAAGACAATAAAACCATTACATAAAATAATATTACTCAAATAATTGCTAATCAAATCACAAGAAAATAAAAGTTAGAAAGGATAAAATAGTAAAATCCAAAAATAAAAAACTCAAATAACTCAAAACCTTAAGGTTATGTTTGGAATCTTGGATTTCAGAAGAAGAAAAGAAAGTGCTTTCTGGTTGACCATTTTTGAAAGAAAAAAAGGAATTTGAAAAGAATTTTCTCTCAAATTTTCTGTGACTAAAAAACCTCGCCAAAACAAGGTTTTTATTCTCGGTCCGGGCCAGATCGCCAATCCTGGTCCGATCCAACTTTTGGATCGTCCTTTGAAATTTTTTTTTTGGATCAGACCGGATTAGCTAATCCGTATCGGTTCGATCAGTCCAAACCAAAGCCAATTGAAAAATATATTAGATTGGTTGGATCAATCCGATCGAGTCATTGGATCAGACCGTATCAGTATTGATTGGATCGGTCCGACCACTTGATACAATAGTTGTATCGTGGCTTGGGATTGGATCGGTCCTGGCCGATCCGGTCCTTGAAACCATGCTCCAAATTGGTAGAGATTTTGAGAGAAGAGAAAAGTTTGAGAAAAGCCTCTCAACCACAACTACCGCCCCACATTACCATTATCACCACCACCACCTCCCCCACCCCCCACCCCCCCACCCCCCACCACTACCACACAACCACCACTGCCACCATCACTACCACTATCAATACCCCCAATATGCATACATACATAGATTGCATGTTGCAATCCATGCAATTATTTTATATAGTTAGGCAAACACTTGAAAAGAAACAAGGCTCTTTCAACTTTTATAAGTAGTATAATATGATATTAGCCAAACACTTGAAAAGAAACAAGTATCATTTTTGTTTTCTTTACCATTTTCTTTTACTTTTCTTTTGAAATACAAAGATCCAAACACAGCTTAAGAAATGAGATCACGTGTTTCAAGCAGGGCTCAAGACCAAAAAGGGTTCTAGCTTCTTGAATTTCATTGATTACTGTAAATGAGTAACAAGATTTTGTCCAAGTAAATCTACAAGGAGAGCCAAAGGTTCCTGTCCAAGCCTCAAATATCATCCAAACCAATTGAAGACAAAAGATGTACCACTGAATTACCACTTCGATTCACATGGGAACAATTTATGTACTGGAACAGATACTTCATGGCCTGTATCATCAACCACTCTTTCATATTCCCAAAGATTTGGAGATTTCTGTTGTATAGCTTTTGGACAAATGTTTGAAAGCATCTCCTTCAATAATGAATTTTGTCCTGACACAACCAGAGCTTCATCTTTTACTAGTTATTTATTACTTTAAAAATCTTAAAAAGACGAAGAAAAAAAAATCAAATAACTCTAAAAATCTCATTAGTGTAGATATACTGTACATTAGTTTTTGAAGGTGAAAAAAAAAAGGAGTCCAAGACATCCCCTCTTTTTTCCTTGTGAAAAAGAAAAATCTAATTAATAAGATATATTGATTTTTAGAATACAAATTTATATTTTCACAACTACAATAAAATTCATGTACTTATGTAATAAGATCTTCTAACAAAGATTACATCCACTCTCCTTCTAAATTAACTTGCATCAAAATAACTTCTTACATAACAAATCAGTTGACATAGTCCTTTCAAAACAATAATAAAATTGAAGAGACCTTACCCAGTAATATCAATGCACTTGTTATCAACCATACTGAATTTGTTGCACAAATCTGGCAAGAAAATTACCAGATTGCCAAGCCACAAGCTTGCTCAACTTGTTCAGATTACCCACATGTAAATCAGGTCTGATGTTCATTTTGACTACTTGGATCTCATCTCCTTTGTGGGATTTTTAGCATATCCATATCAAAAATTAGAGGGATTACAAACAAAATTGGCAGGGGTGCAACAGTTTGCTTAAGAAATAATAATAATAATAATAATTAAAGAGGCAAATTGGACCAAGAACTTCTTGCTCCTCTTAAAGCATGTCTGCACTTTCCATATTTTAAAAGGTAGGTTCAAAGCATATAGAAGGAAAAAAAGTCTATTCCCTAAATTTTTTCATCATTCTCTAAAGAGAAAAAGGGAAAAGCCAAAACAGAAAAGCAAAAGAAAATAGAGATTGCCATGAATTTTTTTTAGTTTGCTTCCTAAAAGAAGAAGCAACTCCTTTAGACTTGATTTCTATGAATTGCTTCCTAAAATGCTTTTAGCTCAAGTAGATGAGAAACAATAAATTAGACATCATAAAAAAGGTCCTATGTTATATGCACAAAAAGCATGTTTATTAACAATTAATACAAAATAAATAAAAAAATCTCCCATCACCAACAGTTCTTTGCTCCTACTACCGTATGCCCTAAGATCATAAGTTAAGCTGGCATTTTACTATAAAAAGCTTTTTAACAACTCATGTCGACAAGACAAAATGAATTTTCTTAGTTCATTGTGTTGTTGACATAGGTGGTTAAGGTGCTTTTAAACCAATAAACACCAGCATAGGACTCTTCTGTTATTGAGAAAAGAGAACAAACTAAAATGATGAAAAAAAAATGTGCATTAATTACTAGTAAATATATGCTCTAAGAGCACATTTTAGTAAAACCAATTATAAAATAGCACAAGTATAAATGAGTGTCAACAAAAATGTTATGAATAATGACTGTCAACAAAAATGTCAAATAAGCAACCAAACTAATTCCCACAAGCAACTTAAGGAAATGGCCAACTCTCAATGGTAGCATTCCATTGAAGCATTTCATTTTGTAATTGCTTTTCACAAATATTTACAAAAAGCTTACATGAGGCTAAAGCACTTTTAAGGCTCAAGAATCAAGAATCACTTCCAAGGCCCAAGTGTTTTGTAACTGCTTGGTGAGAATTGGAATTCATCTTAGAATAATTCGAATTACTCATCAAATTTATTTTATTATAAATCAAATACTAGTTGCAGATAGAATTATTAAAATCTCAATGAAAGTTTTCAAATGAATCTATATATATAAATATATTATCAAAATAAGAAGACAATATTGTACTATGAATATTTCACACTTCCAAAAAAAGGGAAAATTGCCTATATCCCTACTTTAGGTAAATTTTGGCCAAAAAGTCCTATGACCCAACCCATTTAACCTTCCAAGTACTAAAATGCAAAAATATTTACCAAATGATCCTTTGTCATATGCCAGAGGATTTGTCTGTATTTGAATACAACTCGAACTGTATAAAGCATTAAAAAAATTAAAAACTCTAAAATACTGTTTCTTTACTCCCCTTATCAACCCCTCTCGCTATGCCTAATGAAGAGAGGGATAGATTCGTTGGAGAGAATGCTAAATGGATTGGGGCAAGGGCATTTTAAGATTTTTAAAATTTATTAATGCTTTATAGGGTTCGGTCTGTAACCAAATACAAACAAGATCCTCTACCATGCCAATGACCATGTGACAAATACTTTTGCATTTCCATACCTGGAAAGCTAAACTAGGGGGATATAGATAATTTTCCCAAAAAAAAAAAAAAAGATATTCTAAATGTGCTTAGTATGTGACCTTAAACTATAAACATAATATAGAGATTGTTTAAACAACAAAGATGCAAAAGCAAGAAGTTGTGAAAACAGTAAATACTCGTAGCATCCACATATTCCATCCCATCAAATGCTTGAAGCATGGGAACCCACACTGCATCAATCAAATTGGATTACTCATCTGATTATCAAAATGGAAAGCATACAACTGCAGTAACATTAGGTCAAGAGAATGAACAAAAATGAAATCAAAGATGTCCATACCAATCTAGGAAAGGAACTGTAAAGGAAGAGATTGTTCCTTACCCTCAAACTGGTCCGGGAGAAAGGAAAAGGGTATGAACTACACATAAAGTAATAAACCTCCCTCTTAATTTGCACCTCTTGTCTGGACCCAACGCGATTGAATTCTTCCACTTCCCGGTTATCCGAAAAGCAAAAAATCAGATGAAAACCTGAATGAATGAGATCGAAAGAGAAAGATTATGGAATGTCTAAGGCTGCTTGGAGGACTCTAGATTGAAACATCTGTAGAAAGAGTCCCCTCAAGAAGGCCTGAGAAGACCCAAAACTAGGGTCTATCACTCTCTGCCTCATAACTAAGCCTGGATTACCAAAAAACCCCAAGTGACTACTCAAAGAGGCAGTCAATGTTCAACATCACTGATAAGAAAAAAAAACTCGGAGAGGATTGAGAACTGAATAAGGATTCTAGATTGAAACATCTAGAGTCCTTTTTAATTGCTTAGTGAGAATTAGACATCATCTAAGAATCTTACGAATTCCTTTCATCAAATTTATTTCATTATAAAACAAATATAAGTTACTTAATAATAGTTATTAAAGATAAAATTATTAAGATCTCAATGAAGGTTTTCAAACGAATCCAATTGTGCTCAAAACAAAAGTCATATAGCGTAGAAGTAATCGCCTTTTTTAAAATTTTAAACTTCAATAGATTAATTTCCTTAAAATTTGAGAGTTATTATTTAAAATATAGAAATTTAAATAAACTTTCCATCTTTCAAGGAACTTATTTCTCAAATTTTAATTTTAAAAAAAATGAATTTCAAATATATATTAGCTTTAAAACATTAAACTTTCTTAAAAACTTTCATTGAGATCTTTCCAATAATATTTGTTTTTTAATACTTTTATTAAATAATATTCAAACAATGTATATTGAAACATCAAAAAGATATACTAATAAAAGAATGCTTGATAATAACAGAAGATTACAACACTTTTAAACTCGATATAATAAAACAACACTCAAAAGAGAAGAATACTTGGAAGAAAAGTAAACTCCAAAGATATTCTAAAGATGCTCAAAAACAAGCTATGAAATTTAAATAAACTCCCCATCTTTCATGGAACTTGAAATATTTTATTTTAAATCCAAGAGCATATCTAATTCGTTTAAAGATTTTATTAATTTATGAATAATGACAAAAACTTTCAATGAATATTTAAAAACTTTGAACAAGTTAGATCTACTCGCAAATTTAAAATAAAACATTTTTTAAATCCACTCTCAATATAAAGAAGTCACATGTTGTTAAACATCCTCGTAATATCTTATGAGCTTAGTTTCCTTTTGAGTGTTCATTTGAGTAATATTTTCTTATATTAATTTTAGAAGTGTTATTATCTTTTGTATTTATCAAGCATAAATCTATAAGAGCATCTCCAATCATCTTGCAAACTTCTTCCCAAATTCAAATTTGGAATGAAAATTGAAGAAAATGTTCTCCAATCATTCCCATCCATCTCCCCATATTTGGGGACTCCCTATAATGTTCCCCAAATTTGGGGCAAATTTTAAGGACCCCCAAATTTTTTCCCAAAGTGCAACGGTAATTTTTTTTTTTAAAACCTTCTCCTCTCCACCCCTTCAAAACAGAATTGAGGAAAAAAATATAGGGGGTGATTGAAGAGCTTCTCCCCAAATATGACTTTTTCCCCAAATATAAGGAATTTTTAGAGAACAATTGGAGATGTTCTTCATTTCCCTAAAATATTCCCTCTTATAGAAATTTTTTGATTAAAAACTCAAATTTGGAAAATAACTCTCTAATCATCTCCCTATATTTTTCCTCAAATCTTTTTAAAAATTCCAATTTCATCCCTATTGGTAGAGTGGTCGGTGTACCAACGTCTACCGACCAACTTGGTCTATATGTAATGTTTCCTTCGGTAAGGTGGTCAATGTACCGACACTCTACTGATCAACTTAGGTCAATGAAATCTATTCATTGGTAGGCTAGTAGGTGTACCGATGGTTTGCGAAGATCTATATTTTTGACCATTGCAAAAAAAAATATAATCGTTAAGAGTTATAGGGAAAGTTTGGAGGTCCCTAAAAATTTTAGGGACTCCCCAAATATAAGGAGAAACATAGGAATGATTGGAGATCGTTTTGGAAATTTTTTTCCTCAAATTTGAATACAGGGAAAAGTTTGGGGAAGGATTGGAGATGCTCTAAAAGTATATTTGTTTGATGTATCAAATATAATATTTAAATATTATAATTTTGTTTTTAAGAGCATCTCCAATCCTTATCTTTTTCATATATTCAAATTTGGAAAAAAAAATTCCTCAAAACTTTCTCCAATTGCCCCTATCCTCCTCCCTATATTTGGGGAGGAGCTAAAATTTTTCCCAAATTTGGGAAAAATTTTAGGGACCTCCCAAGAATTCCAACGACTAATTTTCCAACGGTCAAATTTTTTTGAAACCTTTTCACATCCAACGGTCTCTTCTCCACCCCTTCAAAACCAGCAACCCACCCATTCAATGCCCCTTCATCCTTTCTCTGTTTTTCTCCTCCTCCAACAATAGCTTTTGCAACTCTCTCCACAACTTTGGATCTCCATTTCACAAAACCCCTCTCTCCATTCCACAGCTTTGCATCTTCTTCCTCTTGACGATCTTCATCTTCCCAAAACCAAAAACCGAGAAAACCCATCTACACAAAACAAAAACTCAACAAACCCATCTCTACTTCTTGCTTCCTTCTTCATGATTGGAGAGGAGATCTACAAAACCAGAAAACTCAGATCATCTTCTCCTTCTACCTTGCGCACATCCCTAGTAGAACCCATTAAAATCCCAACTAAAACTCACTTTTATCTTGACCGAAACCCCACCTCTTCCCAATTGAACCAGCAGAAAAATTGCTTTCCAAACCCCATCCCTAAACAAATTTCTATCCCAAACATCCTCATTCAAAGACTGTTGATTCCCGACTACAACCATTCAAGCTAAGCACCGTTAGAGAGAAATCGAAGCATTTGAGGGATGAAAGTGATATTTTTATAAAGATTTGAGTAAAAATATAAGGAGATGCATTGGAGAGCTCTTCCCTAAATTTGACTTTTGAACCAAACTTACCCCTAAAATAGGAAAAATTATAGGGGAACGATCGGAGATGCTCTAACCCTTCTTATTAAATTTATTATATTATCAAAATAAAAAGATCCTTTACCATGCCAATGACCATGTGACAAATACTTTTGAATTTCAATACCTTGGAAACCTAAAGTAAGGGGATTTAGATAATTTTCCCAGAAAAAAAAATTAAAAAAAAAAAAATCTAAATGTGCTTAGTATGTGACCTTAAACTATCAACATAAAACAGAGAGATTGTTTAAACAACAAATATGCCAAAAGCAAGAAGTTGTGAGTTGTGACAACAGTAAATACAAGTTGCATACACATATTCCATTCCATCAAATGCTTGAAGCTTGGGAACCCACACTTCATCAATCAGATGAGATTACTCATCCGATTATCGAAATGGAAAGCACAGAACTGCAGTAAAATTAGGTCAAGAGAATGTAATCAAAGATGTCCAAACCAATCTAGGAAAAGAACTGTGAAAGAAAGATATCATTCCTTACCCTTAAACTGATCCAGGAGGGAGGAAAAGGGTGTGAAATACACATAAACCTCCCTCTTAATTTGCGCCTCTTGTCTGGACCGAACGCGGTAGAATTCTTCCACTTTCCGGTTATTCGAGAGGCAAAAAATCAAATGAAAATCGTAATGGATGAAAGCGAATGAGAAAGATTAATGGAATGTCTAAGGCTGCTTGGAGGATTCTAGATTGAAACATCTTAGAAAGAATCCCCTCAAGAAGGCCTGAGAAAAACCAAAACTAGGGTTTATCACTCTCTGCCTCGTAACTAAGCCACATGGTACTTAAGCCTGGAATACCCAGAAACTCCATGTGGCTACTCAAAGAGGCAGTCAATGTTCACCGTTACTAATAAGAAGAGAAAACTCAAGGAGGAAGATTAAGATCTTTAAGAGGAGATACAAAGAAGAAGAAGAAGAAGAAGAAGCTACTTCGTTCTTTCCTCTTAGCATATAGCCTTTCAGAGATTAGGGTTTTGCACTGTCAAGTGATTTTGTACGGTATTTATAGATCTATGAAAGTTAGAGATGGGTTTTGGACCGGGTTAAGGTATAGAACAAGCCTACGATGGATAAAATGAGGCTCTCATCAAGGGCTGTGGTCTAATATGTAAGGGCTGTCAATGTGAACCGAGCTAGCTCGGGTTGGGCTCGTATGAATCAAGCTTGAACTCTTTAATTAGGCTTGTGTGCCGAATCGGATCCGGAGAAAAGCTGATTATCTTAATTAGGAGTGTCAATTGGTTTGGTTTAAATCGAAAATTGAAATAATCAAACCGAAAAAAATCAGTTCATTTTGTTGGGTTTTTTTTTTTTTTTTTTTTTCGGTTTGGTTTGAAAAATGAAAAGCCTAATTAATTTGGTTCAGTTTTCAATTTAGGCCTCCGTTAAAACAAACTGAACCCAATTAAATATATGTAAACCGAATCAAACCAAACTAGACAAATATATATATATATGTATGTATGTGTTTGTGTATGTGTATGTGGGTGTGGATGTTTTGTGTGTATTTAGTATGTAAAATGATATTAATTTTATGAAATCGAATCAAAAAACTAAATCTATTTTGGTTTGGTTTGGTTTTCGGTTTAGGTCACTGTAGTACAGTTCGGTTTATGATTTTATATTTTTGGTTTGGTTCGATTTTTAGTTTAATTTACTATAATTTGGTTTGGTTTTGATTCGGCCACTAAATTGAACCAGACCGACCAAATTACACCCCTAATCCTACCGAGCTTGAGCCGCGTTTGGATAAGTTCAATTCGATTTTTATATGGGCATCCATATTTCTATATTATGTATTATATTAATATTAAATATCTATTAATATATTATATCATATATAATAATAATCATGATCAATTATAATATTAAAGGAAAATTACATATAAGTCTTGTTTTAGAGGCTTATTCTCTTTTTACTCTATAAAATAGGTACCTATTTATACTTCATACTTTACAATTTATTTATCATTTCAGTTTTATGACATTGTCAATTGGGACGATATTTTAAAATCATACAATTCATTCTTTGCAAGACATTAAAGCAATCATAAATGCTTTTATTTGACTTTTTTTTTATTGTGAACCCAAAAACAAACATATGTTTTAAATGAAAATATGCTTTTAAATTTTGTTTCTGGAATTATTTTTTCTTCATTAAGAACCCATCAACTATAATCTAAAAAAAAATTGACTTTTATTTTCTATTAAAAACCCAGAAACAAACGTGTGATCTTAAAAAAAAATGTTTTTTTTTTCCAGCGACTGGAGAGGAGAGGAAAAGTGCTTTGGTGGTTTTAATAAAGATATTTGAGAGCTTTTATAAGTTTTAGGAGAGGAAAAGTGCTTTGGTGGTTTTAATAAAGATATTTGGGAGCTTTTATAAGTTTAGTTTTTTTTTTTTTTTATTACTTTTAAAATCTTGCTTTAATATTTTGGAAAAGATAAATTTGAAAGATTCAAATATATTATTTTAGTTGACACTATCATAA
Organism: Pachysandra terminalis; assembly: GCA_031762675.1. Taxonomy (NCBI): domain Eukaryota; kingdom Viridiplantae; phylum Streptophyta; class Magnoliopsida; order Buxales; family Buxaceae; genus Pachysandra; species Pachysandra terminalis. The sequence goes on from JAUPMG010309818.1 coordinate 14,054, forward strand.
GACTAAAATGATAAATAAATTATAAAATAAAAAATATAAATAGCTATTTTATAAAGGACTGAAAAAGGATAAGCCTCTAAAGTAAGGCTTCTCCATAATTTTTCCAAATATTAATGTATTTTTTTTTTTTGGTTTCCCACGGTAAACCGGCTTTTGCCTAGGCAAGGTACGGTCGGTCGCCAAAGCAGAGACCTCTCCCAATAAAATTTGTTGCATCCGCAAGGGTTCAAACTTGAGACCACTTGCTTAAGCGAGCAGAGCAAATTTGTTACATCCGCAAGGGCTCAAACTTGAGACCACTTGCTTAAGCGACCAGAGCCCCTTTCACTCAGGCCAACCTTCCCTGGTCAAATATTAATGCATTTGAAGTAACATGAACTTTTTTGGGAGAGCGGAAGAATGATAGTACATCCCTTCAAATGAGGGATGGGTTTGAAGTTGTGTCTCTCTTATTATTATTATTAATAAATCCAGTAAAATGCTTAGACCTTATTGGTGAGTCCCTCTTCCATTTTAGGGTCTAGGAAAAAGAGAATATTCTTATTGATGGTCCCTCCTCCATCTTAAGGTCTAAAAAGAAGAGAAAGCCTCACCAACAAACTCACCGGAAAAAAAAATCACAAATACTATAATACAATAATAAAGGAGGGACCCATCAATGGTGGTGTAGAATAATGGTCAGCATTACACCACCATAATTGTGTCACCAAATCAATTGGTCCAGACTAGGGGACGACAATTGGGTATCCTGCTGAGACACATATTATACAAATCAACCTGTTTACTAATTTTCTTCTTTTCCTTTCTCCCCATCTTTCTCCAAAATTACCATCATGCCATAAACACAATCAATGGTGAGTGATCAAAGTTCCACAAATCCACATTTTACCACATCAAAACCATAAGAACAAAAATTCAAAAAGAAAGAAATTTCATTACTACAAAGTGATCAAAAGTACACAAATGAAGAGATCAAACCCACCTCCTTCAATCCCATCCCATACCCATTTGGTCATTTCATTATTCTAAATCACCTGCCCCAGGAAAAAAAATCACAAATACTATAATACAATACCATACAAATGAATCACACCCAAACAAACCCCACCCCAACAAGTATAATTAACAAATTAATGCTTACAAAAAAAAAAAAAAAAGTCAAGCCAGAGAGAGTAATAGTCCCAAGCCATGATCAATGAACTATCAGAGCCTTCAAGGCTAGAAAGAGAAATCTAAAGATCGTAGAGAGAGAAGAGAGTAGAGAGTAGAGAGATGAGAGGGGGGACAAATTCTTTGAATCTACATCAAGAAAGCCAAAAAAGCAAACCAGAGAAAAGAGCTACTAAAGAAGCAAACAGAGTTGGGACAAAGAAGGAAGCATCTGAGGTGGGGCTGGGAGCAGGAGCTTCAGCAGCAGCCGCATTTTGGAAGGCACAGACTACCATGATCATGATAACCAAAGCAGCAAAGAGTCTCATCTTCATTGCCTCCATCTTGCTTTCTCTTTGCAATTGAAGAAAAAAAATAGATATAGAGACAAAGAAGAGAAAAAGAACTTAAAAGAGTAGAACAACTTCAAGTAACAAAGAAGAGAGTTTGAGAAGGAAATGAGCGTGTGAGAAGGATTTATAATTAGTAGTGGGTAAAGGGAAAGAGAGAGAGTTTTGCGGGTAGCTGCCCTAGTTGACCGTTGATTGAAGAGACATCCTTCCTAACATAGGTAAGATGGCTGCCCGTTGTTGACAGGGTGTCTTCCGTTTTGGTGCCATATAGCTGTCAATTCCTTGTGGGTATCCATCCACCTTTCGCTGTTACCTACAACTTTGTTTTTATTTTTGGTTATTTTGTGATTATTTTTTAAAAGGAATTAGAGAGAAAGAGAAAGAGGCAATGAGTTGTTTCATTGGTTTACTACCTTTGGGCTTTTGACACCTAATGATTTGAAATTTTGTGGTGGTGAATGGTGATAGAATATTTTTATTTCAATATATTTTAGGGTAAATTTCATAAAACTCAAGGAAACCTCCATTGAGGTTTGGTATAATATACAGATACCTCTTTTATCCTTATGGCTCAAAAGGGCTCACATCCTCCTTAAGGGTTATAGCAATTTATACAGCACCGTTGGATTGCTGTCACGTGGGTATCTCAATGGTACCTATGTGTTAGTAGAAAGGGTACCCTTAAAAAATGGTACTCATGTGTTATTCAAGATAAAATTAAATCGCCGTTAACGGCGT
>JAUPMG010309828.1:0-16292 GCA_031762675.1 Pachysandra terminalis
TAGTGATGGTATGTTATTGAATATATTATATCAGTTTCAATTAGTTTAATACGTAAAGACAATGTTTTTATACCTTCTTTACTTTATTGGACTTCTTAAATACGCAGATATTGTAGATGTTGATCAATTGGGTGATGCACCCATTGTGCCTCCTAAACGGCATGCACTCGGTGTGCATAGGAGTGTCCGATTTGCTGAAAACCCGAGGGTATGTACTGCTCCTCCTGCGAGACAACCTAAACGACCAATACATGCACATGTTGAGGAGGCACAGTCCTCTCCGGTCCAACATCTAGGTATCATCCCAGTGGCCTCCCATTCTTCATAACAGCCATTGCCACGGCCTGGGTATTGCTATAAACATCTTGGTAATGGTGGTCATCCTTGGAAGAAGTTAAAAAAGATGGATGATTTATGACAAAGAGATGGTGGGTAATAATTTTCACCTTCAATTATGGTTTCCTTAGTATTGTGATTGCTTTTTTGTACAGCTCAAGACATTGCTTCTTTGTTTATACAATAGTTTAGGAGGTTGGTAATAATTTGATTCTTATATGTTTATGAAACAACACCTACTGTTGTTGCTGCTATGGAGCTCTTACTGTTGGTGGTGGTTTTTTGAAGCATTTGTTGCTGCTACTGTTTTGGGATAGTTCCCTTTTGGAGCTACTGTTGTAATGTTGCCAAAGTATCTAACATGTTGTTTTTATATTCCTATTTGTTGATACTTTGCAGATTTTCTTCATAAAGATGTTTGGGTTGATGTCAAATTTTGGAGTCATAGATCATAATTATGTGAACATAATGTAAACAGGATTTATGAACCCTTGTTAAACAGAATTTTTTGTGTTGAATGAGTGGAATATATCTTGTGTGTACTTAATGTAAACAAGATTTAGGAACCCTTGTTAAACAGAATTTTGTGTTAAATGAGTGGAATATATCTTGTGTGTGTACTTAATATAAACAGGATTTATGAACCCTTGTTAAACAATATAACCCGTTGTTGTAAACATCCAAAAATTGTTATTTTTTTAACAACTTGTTAAAATATACAACAAGTTATTTTTTTAACAATTTCTGAAGCAATCCTATTACAGCTTTCCTTCTGTCAAGATCCAACTTCTCTAGGTACAGCTAACCCAACATAAGCAGAGACTACTGGTATTTCTATCTTACTAATGTACTTGAACATGTAAACAAGAGATTTGCATGAGAGAGAGAGACCTGAATCACTTTCCTAATCCAAAATATTACAGTTTTTTAGATGTTATTAGTATAATTATATCACTTTCCTAATCATACACACACACACACACACACATATATATATAGAGAGAGAGAGAGAGAGAGAGAAAGAGAGAGAGCACTAACAAAGACCTGAATCATCAATGTTGTTAAAAAAATATACAAAGACCTTAATCATCCATGTTTTTACAATCTGTTAAAAAATATAGCAACTTGTTAAAATATACAAGTTGTTATTTTTTTAACAATTTCTAAAGCAATCATAGTACAGTTTGTTAAAACATATAACAAATTGTTATAAGATAATCCAAGTTGTTATTTTTTTTAACAATTTCTGTACAAATTCCTGTTTTAAGAGGTGAGTAAATAGGAAATTTCTGAAGCAATCATATTCCTGTTTGAATGAAATGTTCTATATAAAGTACAAGTTTAATAAGAACATTGTTAACCGTTCAAATTAACCTTCCAAAACATTTACACGTCCATATAAAGTTATACATACAATTTTCCATCAATCTTTCAAACTTAATTTTTGGAACTCATCCAAAAGAAGCTACTCTTTCAGAGGCTTCTACTTCCGTTTCAATCATACACTTTATAATATTCGCCTTGACGATATCGTTATGAACAAGGCTCCTCACATTAGCTACCATATCAACGCAAGAGTCCTTGACGTCAAGCCATGCAAAATGTCCACAACCACGATTGGTAACCTACAAAGAAATTCCAAAATGAATTTGGATGGATATAGAAATTCCAATATGTAATATTATCATTTGAACCACTCACCGTTGAATTAGGACACGCGTAAAATCGACGTCCATATGATTTCTCTTTTCTCGATGTTCGAATCTTACAAGGCCCTACTTTACACTAATATAGTTTAAATTCATTACCCCACATGAAGAAGCCACAATCATTAAACCCATTTACTTCGGTCTGATTACGCTACAAATTTCAAGCAACAAGACAAATAATCAACTGTAGTAAGAAGACTAATTAGCAATTGAAGTCATTTGAAGCGTGCATACGAAATGAGGATACCTGTAGAACATTCGACCTGGGTTATCCTTACTTTGTGAAGTAAGCCGAACACAACGACCCCGTTGACACGCACAAACAAACATTTCATTCATACTAATAGCAGAAGATGACGATGCCATAATTATGATTTTGCAAGAATTTAAAAAAGATAATCAATACACATAGAATCGGGATAAGAAATAACAATAGCAAAGTCTAATAAGCAGTACACATAGTACCAAGATAAGAAATAACAATACCAAAGTCCAATAAACAGTACACAGAAAAATGAAAGAAATGAAAGCTAAATTGCTGCTCTGCAAGTTGATCGATTATGCCCACTTTCACCACAACGACTAGTGTAATGGCCTCCTTTCAATATGCTGCGACTCAATTCTTTTTCTACGCGGTCTTCCAAGTGGACGGCGTGTATTTGGAGGAAGAACTAAAGTGGTATTGTGGACAACATCATCGTTATTCTCATCAGTATCACATGCACCCAAATCATGCGTGTAAATCACATGCATTAGGACCTAATGCTCTAAAAATAATATGGCCCTACATGCATGAGGGCAAGGCAATCCAGACATGGTTCACTCTAAGCAAGTACAATACCATTCATTTACCTTTAAATTAACACCATAAGATTTACTTCTTTGGATAACCTCGAATTCATATGGCCTTATCTGTTGGATGCCAAAGTGGGTGCCCTCACCAATATTGTGTGTCAAACAATCATCGATTCAAGGACCTACAAGATTGGGTCATCTTTCTGCATCCATGTGCCTGTCAAACAGTAGGTCATTTTGCTTCACCCTTATCTTATCAATTAAACTCATTAGAGGAAGATCTCTAGCTTCATCAATCCATGCGTTGTATGACTCAGCTATGTTTGAATATAACTTATCATATCGCTTTCCAGGAAATAGGGAATTAGCCCAGTGCTCAGGATCATTCTCAATCACCCATTAATATGTCTCAACATGATTATTGTGCAACCAAGTCATCACTGCTTCATATTCTACCCTACGTCTTGAATACGCAACCTTATTCAACTTTTTCAGTAGGATATCATTCATACTATTGGGCAGATGAAATCACTTTAAAAAGGTAATGTAATTCTCCTTTAAATGACGATAACAATGTCCATGATGTACATGCTCACCAAAAATACTTGGGACTGTACTAAGAATTGAAGGATTTCGATCTGAAATGATTACCAATTGCCTTTCATCGTTGCGAACACTCTTTAGAATAGATAAAAACCAATACCAATCTTCGAAATTTTCTCCCTAGACAATAGCAAATGCTACAGAGAATATTCCGTCATTGCCATCCATTGCATTTGCAACAACAATTGTGCCTAGGTAATGGCCTTTTAGGAATGCACCATCAATAAACAAGATATGCCTACAACTTCGATATCCTTGCAATGAAGCATCGAATGCAATAAATAGCTTATCGAAAGTCCCATCATCTTTCACACTAAGTTCTGCCACAGATCCAGGATTAGATTCCTCCAACACCTTACAATAATCTGGAAGCAATATATAAGAGTCGATGCATTTCCCATCAATAACTTCCCTCGCCTTCTTTTTACCCCTCCATGCCTGTGAATAGCTAATGTTTACGGTACGATCACGTTTCAAATCATTCATGATTTCTCTGACGGGATACTTAGGGATCTCACGAACCCTTTCCTCTATCATGCTACTAATCCATCAACTTGATGTATAAGGCTTCAACATGCTCTTATCATTGGAAGTATGTGTGTGTGTGGATTCAAACTTGCATACACGAAAGATTCCAGTTTAACCAACCACACTTGTGTAAACCAACCATGAACAATCCAGAGCAGCACAGTGTACCTTCATCCTTTGACGGTCATTCTTGATTAATTTGTATTGAAACCTACGTGCGATAAAGAACCTACGTACTGCATCTCTAAAGGCGCCCATGTTATCAAACACTTGCCCAACTCCCTTAAAAATATTATACCACTTGGAAGATCCTTCATTGGAAATACTAAGCTGAGACAATAAAGAGGGTGATGGGATGACTTGATCAAGACACCTAAGCAACAAAAAAAAACTAGTAAATTTGTTATGAATATATCAATTATATTTATATATAATATGTATATGTATGAACATACATATGCATTAATATCCGGCTGCATCGCAATCCTCATTCGTGAAGACGAACACATCAATAGTCTCGTTACTAATGATACTAAATCAAGCAAATCAGATTGTTTATCCAAATTAATGAGTCGTCTTCTGTTAAAAGGAATGAGGTACTTTAAAATTCCTATACTCGAGTCAATTTGAACTTTATCACAAACAGCCTGGAAAAATTCTCAAATATTGAGGTCTCGTTAACCCGAATACCGCAGAGTTGCCCTCCCTTTATCTCAATTGTGTCATCCTCATTATATGATATATCAGACCCTAGTGAGCAAAAGCAAAATACCGTCTTCTGAGGAGTAGCCATTGCTACAACACATTGGAAACGATTAAAATTTCAATGAATATTTCTAAAAGAAGAATATTTTGTTTAAACAAAATCATTAAAAGAAGATTGGAATGTTTAGACCCCTCCTAATTTTATCGAGATTGCTCCAAGCAGACGTTTTAACCGACTCATGGTAATTAATTCCCTTCACAGCCAGACCAATCTGTTCGAACTTTCCAAACCAAATAAATGGGTTGGATAATCACTATAATTAGACCTAAGGATCTAGACACCTATACAACTAATTCCCTAGAATTATTTACTATGATTTTGCAATCACAAAGATATTGATCAAATTAAAATGATTAATCATATCAAAGGACATTTAAATCTAATCAAACTTGTGATATGTTGTCAGAGCAACTACTTTAACTTGGAGGAAATATAACACAATTTTTTTTTCCCATATAGCTTCATTTAGTAGCAGACAAATTTGTATAGCCACTTACTTAGTACCATGGAACTCCAAAAGCAACTCACTGGATGACCAATTTTACACATCCGTAAGTGAAATGTACAAGTTGTCTAACAAACTTGAATTGGAACCCTGTATTTACAAATGAAACTTCCCAAAATGAGAGTAAATGCATTCTGGCTAACTTAAGAATCAAAAGCTTTTCGTTCTTTATGCTTGGAATCACTTCCTAGAAATCTAATCTTACACTTTTGGAGCTCCAATTGTTGTATTTCATTTTCATTGAAAACTTCAGTTTTTATGAAGGGAAAAATCAAAAAGTATTAAGGAGCTAAAAGAGGAAAATTTTCAACCGTGCTATCAAGGATGTACTCAATAGCAGAAGTAGCATACACAAGTATTCTTTGCATATCATGGTTTCAAGATCCTAAACTTTTCAACTATTACATACTTCATTATTTATCAAAAATTAGATATTGCAATGCATCAAATAGCATACATACATTTGCTTATTTGAAAACAGAAATAACCCATCTCTTCTAAAATATACATACTGGTTAGCATTGTTATGTAACACTTGGATGGCTCTTGATATAACAATGCACACTTGCATGGTCATTTACATATATTGTTTTTTTCTTAATAATGGACTACTAAAGGATGTTTTAGTGCATCCGCCTCCTGATTTCAAAAAGGCTTCATAATTTCAAGAAGGATTATTAAGTGATCCTAACTAGTCTGTTTCTTTAATACCACTAAATATACCTTTGAGACTGCTTGTATTCAAATCATTCTTTGATATGGAGGAAAAAAAAAACTCATTCATTAATTTGGGCTTAAGCTAACTACTCTACAATACATCGTCAGGCCAATCACTCATGACCATCTGAGTTATGATTTGGTTTTTCCTTAGGAGCCACCGACGCCAATCCATCCGAACAACCCAAACCCAGAAAACACTACAATCTAAACACCCAAACCCAGAAAACACTACATTTCGCTCAAATGAAGACGAAATAAAGAGAGCAAAGGGGGGAATAAAGAGAGCAAAGGGAGAAGAAATTACTGGATTCAAAATTGGCCGGTTTGAATTAGTTCAGAACTTCAGTTTTGCTCAGATGAAAATATGCTTGATTGGAATCACAAAGAGCTTTGCCGCACCGGAGGCAATTGGAATCACACAGAGCAGAGCTTTGCTACGTTGGAGAAGCGATTTGTTTACGTGCGAGAGCTTTGCCCTGCCAGAAATGGAGAAAGAGAGAGGGAGGGAAGGGTTCTTCGTAGTGAGAGAGAAAGAGGGTTGCTTGGATTTGTTTGCAGAGAGAAGGGTTCTTCGTATGGAGAGAGAAAGAGGGTTGGCTGGATTCGTTTGAAGAGAGAATGGAAGAGGGAGGGAAGGGTAGTTTAGGGATTTTCTTTTAAAAAAGCTGATACGGGAAACAGTATCTGACCGCTAGTATAATTATACTAGACCAGTGATTTATTTGGGTCAATATACTTTTGGGCAATAATTTGCCCAATTTAAGGGATTTTCATAATTTTCCCTTCTTTTTTTTTTAGGATCAAAACATTTATCCTCAAAAGGATAGAGATTTTTGAAATAAAAGATAAGAAAAGAAAGACTATGAACACTCTAATACTCCAACCTATCCCATAACATCTTTTATAGTTCCTCCGTAGTCAATCAATCTTCTTGGAATATATGGGAACTCACCAAAAAAATACCAGAAGTCACCGAAATTTGAATTTCTTTTCTCTATATATCTTATCTTAACCTAACATTTGAAAAAAACCAGTAATCATTTCTTTTCTTTTCATTTCCGATTCTTTTTTCTTTCCTTCTAAAATCCAAAGTTTCAAACACAACCAATAGAAATGGACATTGCTAAAGCAAACAACCTGTTACCTTTTTCGTGATGCTTAAAGTGGGACTCAACTAGCAATGTACAAATGGGCTGGGCCGCATGTGTTGGCCCAGATGACAAGGCACGGTATGAAAGGCCTAATAGTGTCGGGCTAGGCCTTGGCTCATGGCCCACGACACATTCTATAATTCAAATCACATTCAATAATTTAAAGTAGGGCAATTTTTGGAATTCAAAAAAATTTAGGATGGCATGAATAGCGAGGGTGATCTTGCCACCATAATAGTATAGATAATAATAACAATAATATGGTGATAATAAGGTGATGGTCATATCATTAGTGATGTTTTGGTTGTGCTATTCTCCAAGTTATCAAGTTGTGGCGAAAAAATCAATGTGGTATAACCTTTTTTAAAGGTGGCATCACATCGTAACTATGGCACTAGAACGTACGGTGGTATTGCTACCAAAAGTTTGATAGTAGTGGTGTCACCATCAAAGGTAATGAGTAAAGCATCAATGTTCACCCAAAAAAAAAGAAGTTAAACCTCGATGAATTTACCTATATACTTTGGTATGACGATGCAATCTACTAGTAGGGTTTTTGATTGTTGAATTCATGGTTTCAAGGATTGGATCGATTTGGACCGACTGGTCCAGTGACTAGATCGATCCAAAAAAATTTATTTTTTATTTTTTTAAATTGATATAGCCAACGATCCAATTGGTATTGTCCTAAAACGATCCCATTTTGGCGATTGTTCCATCTGATCCAAAAAAAACTTTTAAAGGACTATCCAACTTTTGGATTGGCTGATATTGCCGGTCTAGATCGATGTCGACCAGGGCCGATCCGATCCAAAATCCCGAGACTTAAAACCCTATTGAGTTCTTAAAACGACTACTAAGACAAGTTATTTTCTTTTCTTATAGCGAGAAGATCTACAATTCCTAAATATTATAAATACAATGACATATAGTTGTGCTTTTAATTGCATTTGATAATTCAACAACCCATACGACTAAGGTCACATCCAATTTTGGCCAAGCTCAAAGCTATTAAATATTTAATAATAGGTGTAGGGTTAATCCAAACCTTGCATTTTTAACCATGAAAAATGCAAATGAAAATTTGGGTTCATAACCTGGGTTCCAAATGAAAATTTTTCTAACCATTGACTAAGTAAATAATAAAGATCCACTTGACGTATTCAGAAAGTTGGCTAACATAATAGGTGGTCCCAATTGGCCAAATTAGCCTTAATTGATAGAAAACCTATCAAATTAGTACAGAAGCTTATTATATCTAATGAATCTATGTTTTGCCTTCCCTACATTCACTACTCATCCAGTCATTGTTAAGAAAGAAAGATAGAAACGATACGATGAAGAAGACATCAAGCACACAAAAACACATATTTATGTAATTCAATAAATAACACTTATGTCCACTATACACATCTAGTTCTACTATTCTCTAACGAAAGTATGAATAAATACAACATAATTACGACTAAACGAAATAAAAATAAAATTATTATTATATCCTTAATCCCCCAAAGTTTTGAGTCAGTGCTAACGGATCATCAGTACTTCCCGATTATTTCAGTAGTATCAGTCTCCACATAACAATAGTCATTAGTGAGGGATCTATTTTTGGGTGATTGAAGGATCTATTTTTGGGTGCTTAATAACCCTTACATGGATCCTTATGCTTAAGACTTAGACATGTAATAGTTTTTATTGAATCATGATACTCGCGAATCTCATAGACCAAGTCTATCTTGGTTGGTGTTGATCGGGATCAAGCAATAATAATAAATACAGTAAAAATGAAGATCATAACATTGAATACAGATATACGTGATTCGGTAAAGCCTACGTTTATGGGAGAGAAGTTTTCCCTATGTCAAAAACGAATTAGGGTTACAACTAATACTCCTACCCGATATAAAATACAAATTCCCAATACACCCCTTATCGTACAGTGGGGGGCTTCGATCCTGCACCCTCTAACTCCATGATACTGACCCGCACAAGTTACCTGTGACCCAAAGAAGGATCTCTTCTCATGGAGCTTTGCTTCATCCTATGGGCCACTCAAGTCCCTCCCCTTTAGATCTAGAGACTAGTAAATATGAGCCACCCACTATCTCTAACAGTTAGCCTACAACTTATTTCATAATACCCAATGTTCCTTTATTATCGTGGTTTATCCAGCAGCCCTATAATGCCAGCAAGGTCCTTGATCAAGTCGATCATCTAACAGTCTCACACTAAAACCTCGCAGCACCTCAAACAGTTACGGAGCTGTAACCACCTTGCACTCCGGACATGTAACTCCATAAGGAAGGGGTGGGGGGAGCTAGTTAACAAAAGCTAGTTAACAAAAGCGGTCATTCAAGTCAATACTATACACACGTAAAAACACGTGTAAGAGGGGTTTTGAGGGTCTAAACGACCTTTTTTGGGCCAAAATATTGTCTGAGCATGGATTTTCCCTGAGATTTATAGATGTCGTCGAGATCATTCCAATAGCTTTTGATTCTCCTAATTTCGACATCGGAGTACAAACCGTTTGAAGTTGTGTGTTGCATGTTGGGTTTTTAGCCACAGTTTAAGAGAAAACCGCTGCTAAATGTTATTTTTGTGGCGGTTCCTAATCGACTGTCGATATCAGTAAATTGTATTGATCCATTGAGTGGTGGAATATGAGAAACCACCTCTAAAAGAGACTTTTAGTGGTGTTTTAAAAGAAAACCCCCCACTAAAATTTTTTTTTGCTAAGGTTGTGAAGCGTCTACCGCAATAACCATTTCTAGAGGCAAACTTTACTGACCGTCGATAAGAAGGCCCCAGTAAAAATCAGATTTTTTGCAGTGTTATATTAATTTTTTTTTTCTAATTAGATGAGGAGCATTATTATTTTATACAAAAAATTCTGAGTTTAGAAGAAATTGAAAATGAGCATTGTTATATTGGTTAAGCGTGAGAGAATCTACACGTACCAAAAAGAATTTGAAATTATAATGTATTATTTTGTAAAAAAAAATATAGTGAAAGAGGAAAGAAATTGAAATCAAACTCTGGTTTCTGATTTTGTGGGTGTAGTTAAGAAATATTTATAAATATAAAAATAAATTTAAAACCAAAATTATATTGATGGTGAATAAAAAAATTTAGTAGGGTTTAAAAAGTATTACCTTAAATTAGGGGCCGCTATTTAAATAATTATAAAATAAGCTACATGTCACATACGTGACATTTTTTAGGGACACCATTGAAATAATTTAATAAAGCTTAAAATGGGGACCATACTTGTAATTGGTTGAAAAAAAAAATTGGGGGGCCATGGCCCTGCCCGGCCCCTAGCTCCGCCCAAGCACAGCACGACACGGGCATAGCCTGACACAACCCGACCTACACAATGCAAGCCAAAGTATGATTAAGCATGACACAGCTAACTTCGTGCCTCGTGCCGTGTCTAGGTGTCCAAGTTTTCTGGCACGATCTGACACGACACGTTAAACACCCTTACCTTATAGTAAGCTAGAAATCATAATATAATATGATTAGATCATTGCATAATAGCATTAAATTATGGGTAGAAACGTTTAATTAAAGATTGTTGGAGTATTTACTTAAAATCCACCATCTGGATTGACTTTAAAGAGACTTGAACTTTGGTCTCTTATTGGTCTTTATTTTGGTGTGTTGTGTGTTGTTGAGACTTGTACCATATTGCTCAAGTATAAGGAAGAAAAGTGCGATATATAGGTGTACTAACATGTGGAAGAGAGGTGCGAGGGCCCTCGCGCACATGAGGCCGGTTGGGAAGCCAAGGCCTATCCAAGAAGCATTTGGATGGCTAGCTCTAGACAATCTTAACATGCACGCGGTGGTTGGCTCGGCTTGGCTTGGTTCGCACGTGTAGTTCTAAGTTACTTTTTGCTCAAAATTATTTTGATTTAACTTAATTATTTATTAGGATTTTCTATATGTTACTTAACTGATCATGTGAACGTTAGAAGTGAAACGTTGCGTGCTTTGCGCACAAAGTTAGGCCCTAACGTTGCACCGCCAACTATTCTTTTATTTTCTATTTAAAGGCTCTTTCAATATTCGTTCCTCACCAAGTCTTCTTTGATCTTTTGTGCAAATCGAAAAAGGCTTTTCTGCTATTCATAATCGTTTTGTTTTCTTGGGCAAGAAAATGTGTTTTTTTGGGGTTGACCTTCTGTCTTACTAATTGTGCATATTACGAAGACAATAGAGATTTGTTGGACTATTGTATCCTATGGGAGACGTGCTAATCCTGTTGCACCGATTTAATTATCGCAGAGACGCGAATCATTTTAAAAAGAGCAATCGAGTCGTGCATTATCCTTGTAAAATTAGTGAGATCTATTTGATTTGTTTTATTTAATTTATTTTAATTGTCTACATAATTCTGAATCTGAAGATAATTTGACCAACAAAATATGTATATAAATATTTAATGGACAGAAAGCGTTTTATCTTTCTTTTAATTCTTTCTGTTTTTATTTTGAAATATATCCGAGAAAAACAAATCCATTTGAGAAAATAGATAGAATCAAGGGGATATGCTTTTAAAAGTCAGACCCAAAAATCTTGTTTTGGTGAGAAAAATAATATAAAAGGGTTTTTTTGTACATAATTTTAGGCTAGAGGGATATATTTGGCTTTTTAAAGAATGTATAATAACAATGACCGAAAGGATAATTTTATCATTTCAGAAGTTTTATTTAAATTTTAAAAAATAGCTAATTATTTCTTGAAAATGCAATTTTTAAAAGCAGTTCTATTCATGCTTCACCAAAATGAACTTCTTGAAAAAACGCTTCCATACAAAATAACTTTCAGAAGTATTACCAAACGCCAAATGTTTTGGTGAGAAAAATGATATAAAAGGGTTTTTTGTACATAATTTTAGGCTAGAGGGATATATTTGGCTTTTTAAAGAATGTATAATAACAATGACTGAATGGATAATTTTATCATTTTAGAAATTTTATTTAAATTTTAAAACATAGCTAATTATTTCTTGCAAACGCAATTTTTAAAAGCAGTCCCATTCATGCTTCACCAAAATGAACTTCTTAAAAAAACGCTTCCATACAAAACAACTTTCAGAAGTATTACCAAACACCAAATGGGGGGGCTTATTTATTTTTCTTTCCACCTTTTGTTTTGAAAAAAAAAGGTTAAAACCTAAATAAAGATGGAATATATTTCTACCATTTTTTCGACGGTAGCAACGGCTGACACTACAAAATTGGTGAACGACCAATCTAAAACCCTAAGGGCATGTTTGAAATTACTTCTTTGAATCTTGGAAGTGATTTTGGGCGTTGATAAGCTTTAACCATACACAGGTTTGTTAAATACGTTGTTGATTTCATTGAAGCAGTTGATTCTCTGCTTCTTTAAATTGCTTTTGCATGAATCAGTTTGTTCACACCATTTTATCCCCGTATTATTTATAATACCCATTTTATCTTCTAATCTAACTACATTTGTTAAAAATAAGCATTCATCAAACACCATCTTTTAACTTTTACAAAGTGCCTCATAAAAATCAATTCTGAAAGACTTGCTTTTTGAATTCGGATCCTCTCAAGTTATAATCACTTGTTTAGTTGATTTGAAACCAATCAGGTTAGGACACGTGACTTAAAGACTTAATTAAAATATATTTAAAAATTTTAAGCACGAAAATGAAAGAAAAATTACTCTTAACATTAATAATGATGTGACATTTTCTATCCTACATGTCATATTGATTGGTTTCAAATCAAGGTGATTGTAACTTGAGAGATCCCATTCTTTGCTTTTTTCCTTGATTGTCACGTGACAAGATTCTATTGGAGGAATCAGTATAGGTTATGCACATTGTTAGCAAAATTTCGTTTAAAACGGCTTTTTTTTTAAAAAAAGTACATTTTTATTGCATAAACGTTAAAACTTCGTTTAAAACGTTTTGTAAGTAAAAAAAATGTATTTTTTTTGAGATATCGTTTAAAACGTGTTTTTTTATATTTTTTTGAAAAAAAATACGTTTAAAAAAATCAGTATTTAAAGTTGACAAAAAAAATAAAGTTGTACGTTGGAATTCCAATGACAAATGCGTGCTAGCCGACAACTTTATTTTTGTGTTAAAGGGTTTTATAACATATTCTAACAAAAAAAAAAATTATTGTTTAATTATTAATACATACATACATATATATATATATATATATATTGACGTTTTTTTGAACAAGATACGTATTAAACACAAATTATATATTAAACGTATTTTTTACGTTTCCATTTATTTTACCTTTTTTCCGTTCCGTTTTTTTGACGTTTCACATTTTGCTAACAATGGTTATGCACTCATTTTCCTTTTTTGCCATCTAAAAATGAGAATTTCTATACCATACCATATACGTTGTGTGTAATGTGTATAGTATCATAATTTGATACACGAAAAACCTAAGCAGCCTTTGGTATGGTTTTTTAGAAGTATTTTTTTCTTTTGAAAACAAAACAAATGTTTGATAAGGTATTTTAAAGCAATTTAAAAAATAAAAAGAATAATTATTTTGATTTAATTAAAAAGCAACAATTTGTTGTTTTCAAAAATTTACTTCCACAAAAATAGAAGAAAAAAATTAGGGAAACTAAATTTTTTAAAAATTAATTAAATTACCACCACCACCCAACGACCACAACCACCACCATTACTTCCACACCACCACCACCACCATCCCCATCACCCCACTACACCAACCCCAACCCCACTACAACCGCCACCACCCTCTCACCCCCGACCACCACCACCACACCAGAACAACCCAATACCGCAAATGTTTACCAAATAGATTTGTTTCATAAAAAGATCTTTTCAAAGCAATGAATTTATTTATGCTTTCTTGCTTCGAAAAACAAGAAAACATAAACATTACTAAACGCAGCCTAGTCATGGCGGGAAAAAAAAAGAGCCCATGGGCCCACCATCACCAACCTCGATGTAAAGGCATATATAAAAGAACCGCTTTCTGTTTCTAATTGTTCATTGTATTTTTAATTTTTGTATTTTTAGGTTTGGGTTCAATCTTTGGTATTCACATTGTTGTTGTGTGCCCCAGATCTTGTTGGTTCGGTATTAGATATAAATGCCGTTTTCCTCAGAACCACTAGCCTAAACTCGTTCGTTGCCGCTTTAGTCTCTCTCCCCTTTGCAGAAATAAATATATCTCTTTTTTCTCGCTCTAAACCAGAGCAGGAATAAATCTCTCTCTCTCTCTCTGCTGATTCACCAGGTGAGTTCAGATTTCCGGTTTTCTTTTTTTCTTTTTCTTTTTTTTCAGTAGTTTGTTTTTCCATTTATTGTGTTGTTTTATCACTTCATGAACTGTTTTATTTTTGGATAAAGGCTTCATTTACTGTTCTTGATCTAAACTTGGAATCTGTGATTTAAGGAGGGATATACTTATTCAATTTATTTATTTATTTAATTTAGAATTGAGAGCAGAACTTACATGGAAAGAGTTTGGGCTGGTATTATGATCTGTTAATTTCTTGGTTCTATTTGGATCTGGACTGATATTGATTTCATAATGTATTAGCTCATTTGGATCTTCGTTGATGCTGAAAATTCTTTCTGTAATGTGATTTTAGGGCTTTTGTTGAGTGATTTGAGTTAGAAAGATCTTAGCTTGATCGCTGATTTTCCGTTTTTGGCTTTTTTCTGGAGCTAAAGTTAGATGTCTGAGTATCCAATACAGGACTGGTGATGAGTTTTCCTTGTTTGACTTGGATCAATGAGAATAAATATAATTAATTAGTAGCTGAGTGGTTCTATGCGTCTCTGCAAATATCTCTAAAGGATTTGGGTAGTACTTACTATCTTGTAGAAGCAAAGAGTAGATGTCATGGTTCTTGATGAACATGAAGGAAATCATGGCTTTGGTGTTTTATTTGGTTAGATGAATGGATGATTGTGATATTGATTTTTCCATATGAGTTCACATCTATGGTCATGTGAATTTGCTTCCTTATGCATAAGATTGGCATTAAAGGAACCCCGTTGCTCAATTGGAAATACCAAGACTAGAAAGCTAGATTGGATATGGGAATGACCATATTTGAGACTACATGGTCCAGCCACGGGTTGATGGGACCATTGAGATGATGTTTATTGGACTAAATCAATGTATTTAGAGAAGATCCACTTCTCCCATTTGGCTTCTTTTTTTTTTTTTGTTGAGGTGGAACCCCACGACTCCATTTTGTGGGACAAGGTAAACCCTGGATACATGACCCCACCCACACGGACCATATATCAAGTAAGCCCGTGGACTCCAACCTGGGACCTCTGGTTCCTGAACTAGAGAGTCTGCCAGTTGAGCTAACCCGTGTGGGTTATAATGTTTACTCATTTGAGCATCCAGGATTTCCAGTCTGTGTTTGGATCTAGCAAACAAATCCTCTTGGCTCTTCCAAATCCGGTTTGGATTACATGTTTTGGTCCATAAGGACTTGGTCTTCAGTTTCCTTATATGTATAGAAGTTGGTTCTTAAGCTTTTAATCTTTCATCACCCATTTTTATTAGTTTGAAAATAATCACAAACGTGACTGTAGTTGTAGGGTCAAATTTTATTTACCTATACTATATAACTAATTGTAGATATCTGTAGTTAAGCAAGAGAAATCTTAACCAATCAGCAGTCTGTACTAGCTTGAGCACTGTTGCTTCCCCAACCCCAACTCCTACTGATTTTTCTCATTGAGATAGGATTTTGATCTCTCCATATCAGAATTCTTACGTAAATATGACTGTGTGCATGTTTTTAGTCTTAAGATTAATGGATATTTAGAATATTAAAATTAATTTTAAAATAACCCAAAAATCAAAGATGCCTGGATTTGGATATGGACTTCAAATCAAGTTCAAATAAAAGAGGATCACTTTAGCTTTTTGATATTCTAGACAAGACTCCATAAATCTAAGTGGCAGAATTTTGTTTCCAGAAATAGAAATGTTTTATCAATTCCTTTCCATTTGTATCTGTTGCAAATTCGAATTTAAGTAGAAAATTCTCTTTATTCCTCCGTCCATACATATTTCATATATTACATACATTATGGTATGGAGTTGGGTAAAATTTCATGTGATTCAGTAAAAAGAATAGACATTCCATCATTGCTAGATCGATCC